>JAGEOH010000358.1:0-51487 GCA_032207245.1 Pardosa pseudoannulata | reverse complement strand
AAAATCTGCTTTGTCGGAGAGTTTTGTATCGACAATTTATTAAAATAAAATATTTTAGTCCCCAATTAAAGTTTTAATAAATCTTAAAATCTAAAAATTTTGCCTCCCGGCTCCCCCCTTGGAAGTTTGGCAAAAAAATCGACTTTCTCCTATTTTCATAAAAAGCCAAGTTTTTTTGGAGAGTTTGTATCGACGACAATTTATTTTTTTAAAATATTTTAGAGTCCAATTTTCAAGTTTAAAACCCGTTTCCGATGACAATTCTTCCAAAACTCAGAAAATCTTAAAATCCAAATTTTGCCTCCGCTCCCACCTTGGAAGTTTGGCAAAAAATCGACTTTCTCCTATTTTCATAAAATCAAGTTTTTTGGAGAGTTTTGTATCGACAATTTATTAAAATAAAATATTTTAGTCCAATTTTAAAGTTTAAAACCCGTTTCCGATGACAATTTCCCCAAAACTCAGAAAATCTTAAAATCTAAATTTTGCCTCCGCTCCCCCCTTGGAAGTTTGGCAAAAAATCGACTTTCTCCTATTTCCTCTCCCCCAGAAAATCTTAAAATCTAAATTTTGCCTCCGCTCCCCCCTTGGAAGTTTGACAAAAAATCGACTTTCTCCTATTTTCATAAAATCAAGTTTTTCGGAGAGTTTTGTATCGACAATTTATTAAAATAAAATATTTTAGTCCAATTTTCAAATTTAAAATCCGTTTCCGATGACATTTCTTCCAAAACTCAGAAAATCTTAAAATCTATATTTTGCCTCTGCTCCCCCCTTGGAAGTTTGACAAAAAATCGACTTTCTCCTATTTTCATAAAATCAAGTTTTTTGGAGAGTCTTGTATCGACAGTTTATTAAAATAAAATATTTTAGTCCAATTTTCAAATTTAAAATCCGTTTCCGATGACATTTCTACCAAAACTCAGAAAATCTTAAAATCTATATTTTGCCTCCGCTCCCCCCTTGGAAGTTTGACAAAAAAACGACTTTCTCCTATTTTCATAAAATCAAGTTTTTCGGAGAGTTTTGTATCGACAATTTATTAAAATAAAATATTTTAGTCCAATTTTTCAAGTTTAAAAACCCGTTCCATTTTCTGTTGAAACATGGAACATTGCATATCACCGTGTAGGTCTTTTAAAGACGAAGAGTTTGATACTATATTTTTTATAATTTATTCTGTTTATAAGAGCAGAATCGCGAAAGTGTAAATTTTCTGTAGTTGAATTTTGCGAATTTTCCGCTGTTTTCGGAAATATACCTAAATAACTCCTCCATTTTCTGTTGAAACATGGAACAATGCATATCACCGTGTAGGTCTCTTAAAGACGAAGAGATTGATACTATATTTATTATAATTCATTCTGTTTATAAGAGCAGAATCGCGAAAGTGTAAATTTTCTGTAGTTGAATTTTGCGAATTTTCCGCTGTTTTCGGAAATATACCAAAATAACTCCTCCATTTTCTGTTGAAACATGGAACAATGCATATCACCGTGTAGGTCTCTTAAAGACGAAGAGATTGATACTATATTTATTATAATTCATTCTGTTTATAAGAGCAGAATCGCGAAAATGTAAATTTTCTGTAGTTGAATTTTGCGAATTTTCCGCTGTTTTCGGAAATATACCTAAATAACTCCTCCATTTTCTGTTGAAACATGGAACATTGCATATCACCGTGTAGGTCTTTTAAAGACGAAGAGTTTGATACTATATTTTTTATAATTTATTCTGTTTATAAGAGCAGAATCGCGAACATGTAAATTTTCTGTAGTTGAATTTTGCGAATTTTCCGCTGTTTTCGGAAATATACCTAAATAACTCCTCCATTTTCTGTTGAAACATGGAACAATGCATATCACCGTGTAGGTCTCTTAAAGACGAAGAGTTTGATACTATATTTTTTATAATTTATTCTGTTTATAAGAGCAGAATCGCGAACATGTAAATTTTCTGTAGTTGAATTTTGCGAATTTTCCGCTGTTTTCGGAAATATACCTAAATAACTCCTCCATTTTCTGTTGAAACATGGAACAATGCATATCACCGTGTAGGTCTCTTAAAGACGAAGAGATTGATACTATATTTTTTATAATTCATTCTGTTTATAAGAGCAGAATCGCGAAAGTGTAAATTTTCTGTAGTTGAATTTTGCGAATTTTCCGCTGTTTTCGGAAATATACCTAAATAACTCCTCCATTTTCTGTTGAAACATGGAACAATGCATATCACCGTGTAGGTCTCTTAAAGACGAAGAGATTGATACTATATTTATTATAATTCATTCTGTTTATAAGAGCAGAATCGCGAAAGTGTAAATTTTCTGTAGTTGAATTTTGCGAATTTTCCGCTGTTTTCGGAAATATACCCAAATAACTCCTCCATTTTTTGTTGAAACATGGAACAATGCATATCACCGTGTAGGTCTCTTAAAGACGAAGAGTTTGATACTATATTTTTAATAATTTATTCTGTTTATAAGAGCAGAATCGCGAAAGTGTAAATTTTCTGTAGTTGAATTTTGCGAATTTTCCGCTGTTTTCGGAAATATACCTAAATAACTCCTCCATTTTCTGTTGAAACATGGAACAATGCATATCACCGTGTAGGTCTCTTAAAGACGAAGAGATTGATACTATATTTATTATAATTCATTATGTTTATAAGAGCAGAATCGCGAAAGTGTAAATTTTCTGTAGTTGAATTTTGCGAATTTTCCGCTGTTTTCGGAAATATACCCAAATAACTCCTCCATTTTCTGTTGAAACATGGAACAATGCATATCACCGTGTAGGTCTCTTAAAGACGAAGAGATTGATACAATATTTATTATAATTCATTCTGTTTATAAGAGCAGAATCGCGAAAGTGTAAATTTTCTGTAGTTGAATTTTGCGAATTTTCCGCTGTTTTCGGAAATATACCTAAATAACTCCTCCATTTTCTGTTGAAACATGGAACATTGCATATCACCGTGTAGGTCTTTTAAAGACGAAGAGTTTGATACTATATTTTTTATAATTTAATCTGTTTATAAGAGCAGAATCGCGAACATGTAAATTTTCTGTAGTTGAATTTTGCGAATTTTCCGCTGTTTTCGGAAATATACCCAAATAACTCCTCCATTTTCTGTTGAAACATGGAACAATGCATATCACCGTGTAGGTCTTTTAAAGACGAAGAGTTTGATACTATATTTATTATAATTCATTCTGTTTATAAGAGCAGAATCGCGAAAGTGTAAATTTTCTGTAGTTGAATTTTGCGAATTTTCCGCTGTTTTCGGAATATACCCAAATAACTCCTCCATTTTCTGTTGAAACATGGAACAATGCATATCACCGTGTAGGTCTTTTAAAGACGAAGAGATTGATACTATATTTATTATAATTCATTCTGTTTATAAGAGCAGAATCGCGAAAGTGTAAATTTTCTGTAGTTGAATTTTGCGAATTTTCCGCTGTTTTCGGAAATATACCCAAATAACTCCTCCATTTTCTGTTGAAACATGGAACAATGCATATCACCGTGTAGGTCTCTTAAAGACGAAGAGATTGATACTATATTTATTATAATTCATTCTGTTTATAAGAGCAGAATCGCGAAAGTGTAAATTTTCTGTAGTTGAATTTTGCGAATTTTCCGCTGTTTTCGGAAATATACCTAAATAACTCCTCCATTTTCTGTTGAAACATGGAACAATGCATATCACCGTGTAGGTCTCTTAAAGACGAAGAGATTGATACTATATTTATTATAATTTATTCTGTTTATAAGAGCAGAATCGCGAAAGTGTAAATTTTCTGTAGTTGAATTTTGCGAATTTTCCGCTGTTTTCGGAAATATACCTAAATAACTCCTCCATTTTCTGTTGAAACATGGAACATTGCATATCACCGTGTAGGTCTTTTAAAGACGAAGAGTTTGATACTATATTTTTTATAATTTATTCTGTTTATAAGAGCAGAATCGCGAACATGTAAATTTTCTGTAGTTGAATTTTGCGAATTTTCCGCTGTTTTCGGAAATATACCTAAATAACTCCTCCATTTTCTGTTGAAACATGGAACAATGCATATCACCGTGTAGGTCTCTTAAAGACGAAGAGATTGATACTATATTTATTATAATTCATTCTGTTTATAAGAGCAGAATCGCGAAAGTGTAAATTTTCTGTAGTTGAATTTTGCGAATTTTCCGCTGTTTTCGGAAATATACCCAAATAACTCCTCCATTTTCTGTTGAAACATGGAACAATGCATATCACCGTGTAGGTCTCTTAAAGACGAAGATATTGATACTATATTTATTATAATTCATTCTGTTTATAAGAGCAGAATCGCGAAAGTGTAAATTTTCTGTAGTTGAATTTTGCGAATTTTCCGCTGTTTTCGGAAATATACCTAAATAACTCCTCCATTTTCTGTTGAAACATGGAACAATGCATATCACCGTGTAGGTCTCTTAAAGACGAAGAGATTGATACTATATTTATTATAATTCATTCTGTTTATAAGAGCAGAATCGCGAAAGTGTAAATTTTCTGTAGTTGAATTTTGCGAATTTTCCGCTGTTTTCGGAAATATACCTAAATAACTCCTCCATTTTCTGTTGAAACATGGAACAATGCATATCACCGTGTAGGTCTTTTAAAGACGAAGAGTTTGATACTATATTTTATATAATTTATTCTGTTTATAAGAGCAGAATCGCGAAAGTGTAAATTTTCTGTAGTTGAATTTTGCGAATTTTCCGCTGTTTTCGGAAATATACCTAAATAACTCCTCCATTTTCTGTTGAAACATGGAACAATGCATATCACCGTGTAGGTCTCTTAAAGACGAAGAGATTGATACTATATTTATTATAATTCATTCTGTTTATAAGAGCAGAATCGCGAAAGTGTAAATTTTCTGTAGTTGAATTTTGCGAATTTTCCGCTGTTTTCGGAAATATACCCAAATAACTCCTCCATTTTCTGTTGAAACATGGAACAATGCATATCACCGTGTAGGTCTCTTAAAGACGAAGAGAGTGATACTATATTTATTATAATTCATTCTGTTTATAAGAGCAGAATCGCGAAAGTGTAAATTTTCTGTAGTTGAATTTTGCGAATTTTCCGCTGTTTTCGGAAATATACCTAAATAACTCCTCCATTTTCTGTTGAAACATGGAACATTGCATATCACCGTGTAGGTCTTTTAAAGACGAAGAGTTTGATACTATATTTTTTATAATTTATTCTGTTTATAAGAGCAGAATCGCGAACATGTAAATTTTCTGTAGTTGAATTTTGCGAATTTTCCGCTGTTTTCGGAAATATACCTAAATAACTCCTCCATTTTCTGTTGAAACATGGAACAATGCATATCACCGTGTAGGTCTTTTAAAGACGAAGAGTTTGATACTATATTTATTATAATTCATTCTGTTTATAAGAGCAGAATCGCGAAAGTGTAAATTTTCTGTAGTTGAATTTTGCGAATTTTCCGCTGTTTTCGGAAATATACCCAAATAACTCCTCCATTTTCTGTTGAAACATGGAACAATGCATATCACCGTGTAGGTCTCTTAAAGACGAAGAGATTGATACTATATTTATTATAATTCATTCTGTTTATAAGAGCAGAATCGCGAAAGTGTAAATTTTCTGTAGTTGAATTTTGCGAATTTTCCGCTGTTTTCGGAAATATACCTAAATAACTCCTCCATTTTCTGTTGAAACATGGAACAATGCATATCACCGTGTAGGTCTCTTAAAGACGAAGAGATTGATACTATATTTATTATAATTCATTCTGTTTATAAGAGCAGAATCGCGAAAGTGTAAATTTTCTGTAGTTGAATTTTGCGAATTTTCCGCTGTTTTCGGAAATATACCCAAATAACTCCTCCATTTTCTGTTGAAACATGGAACAATGCATATCACCGTGTAGGTCTCTTAAAGACGAAGAGATTGATACTATATTTATTATAATTCATTCTGTTTATAAGAGCAGAATCGCGAAAGTGTAAATTTTCTGTAGTTGAATTTTGCGAATTTTCCGCTGTTTTCGGAAATATACCTAAATAACTCCTCCATTTTCTGTTGAAACATGGAACATTGCATATCACCGTGTAGGTCTTTTAAAGACGAAGAGTTTGATACTATATGTATTATAATTCATTCTGTTTATAAGAGCAGAATCGCGAAAGTGTAAATTTTCTGTAGTTGAATTTTGCGAATTTTCCGCTGTTTTCGGAAATATACCTAAATAACTCCTCCATTTTCTGTTGAAACATGGAACATTGCATATCACCGTGTAGGTCTTTTAAAGACGAAGAGTTTGATACTATATTTATTATAATTCATTCTGTTTATAAGAGCAGAATCGCGAAAGTGTAAATTTTCTGTAGTTGAATTTTGCGAATTTTCCGCTGTTTTCGGAAATATACCCAAATAACTCCTCCATTTTCTGTTGAAACATGGAACAATGCATATCACCGTGTAGGTCTTTTAAAGACGAAGAGTTTGATACTATATTTATTATAATTCATTCTGTTTATAAGAGCAGAATCGCGAAAGTGTAAATTTTCTGTAGTTGAATTTTGCGAATTTTCCGCTGTTTTCGGAAATATACCTAAATAACTCCTCCATTTTCTGTTGAAACATGGAACAATGCATATCACCGTGTAGGTCTCTTAAAGACGAAGAGATTGATACTATATTTATTATAATTCATTCTGTTTATAAGAGCAGAATCGCGAAAGTGTAAATTTTCTGTAGTTGAATTTTGCGAATTTTCCGCTGTTTTCGGAAATATACCCAAATAACTCCTCCATTTTCTGTTGAAACATGGAACAATGCATATCACCGTGTAGGTCTCTTAAAGACGAAGAGATTGATACTATATTTATTATAATTCATTCTGTTTATAAGAGCAGAATCGCGAAAATGTAAATTTTCTGTAGTTGAATTTTGCGAATTTTCCGCTGTTTTCGGAAATATACCCAAATAACTCCTCCATTTTCTGTTGAAACATGGAACAATGCATATCACCGTGTAGGTCTCTTAAAGACGAAGAGATTGATACTATATTTATTATAATTCATTCTGTTTATAAGAGCAGAATCGCGAAAGTGTAAATTTTCTGTAGTTGAATTTTGCGAATTTTCCGCTGTTTTCGGAAATATACCCAAATAACTCCTCCATTTTCTGTTGAAACATGGAACAATGCATATCACCGTGTAGGTCTCTTAAAGACGAAGAGATTGATACTATATTTATTATAATTCATTCTGTTTATAAGAGCAGAATCGCGAAAGTGTAAATTTTCTGTAGTTGAATTTTGCGAATTTTCCGCTGTTTTCGGAAATATACCTAAATAACTCCTCCATTTTCTGTTGAAACATGGAACATTGCATATCACCGTGTAGGTCTTTTAAAGACGAAGAGTTTGATACTATATTTATTATAATTCATTCTGTTTATAAGAGCAGAATCGCGAAAGTGTAAATTTTCTGTAGTTGAATTTTGCGAATTTTCCGCTGTTTTCGGAAATATACCTAAATAACTCCTCCATTTTCTGTTGAAACATGGAACAATGCATATCACCGTGTAGGTCTTTTAAAGACGAAGAGTTTGATACTATATTTATAATAATTCATTCTGTTTATAAGAGCAGAATCGCGAAAGTGTAAATTTTCTGTAGTTGAATTTTGCGAATTTTCCGCTGTTTTCGGAAATATACCTAAATAACTCCTCCATTTTCTGTTGAAACATGGAACAATGCATATCACCGTGTAGGTCTCTTAAAGACGAAGAGAATGATACTATATTTATTATAATTCATTCTGTTTATAAGAGCAGAATCGCGAAAGTGTAAATTTTCTGTAGTTGAATTTTGCGAATTTTCCGCTGTTTTCGGAAATATACCTAAATAACTCCTCCATTTTCTGTTGAAACATGGAACAATGCATATCACCGTGTAGGTCTTTTAAAGACGAAGATTTTGATACTATATTTATTATAATTCATTCTGTTTATAAGAGCAGAATCGCGAAAGTGTAAATTTTCTGTAGTTGAATTTTGCGAATTTTCCGCTGTTTTCGGAAATATACCTAAATAACTCCTCCATTTTCTGTTGAAACATGGAACAATGCATATCACCGTGTAGGTCTCTTAAAGACGAAGAGAATGATACTATATTTATTATAATTCATTCTGTTTATAAGAGCAGAATCGCGAAAGTGTAAATTTTCTGTAGTTGAATTTTGCGAATTTTCCGCTGTTTTCGGAAATATACCTAAATAACTCCTCCATTTTCTGTTGAAACATGGAACAATGCATATCACCGTGTAGGTCTCTTAAAGACGAAGAGTTTGATACTATATTTATTATAATTCATTCTGTTTATAAGAGCAGAATCGCGAAAGTGTAAATTTTCTGTAGTTGAATTTTGCGAATTTTCCGCTGTTTTCGGAAATATACCTAAATAACTCCTCCATTTTCTGTTGAAACATGGAACAATGCATATCACCGTGTAGGTCTCTTAAAGACGAAGAGATTGATACTATATTTATTATAATTCATTCTGTTTATAAGAGCAGAATCGCGAAAGTGTAAATTTTCTGTAGTTGAATTTTGCGAATTTTCCGCTGTTTTCGGAAATATACCTAAATAACTCCTCCATTTTCTGTTGAAACATGGAACAATGCATATCACCGTGTAGGTCTTTTAAAGACGAAGAGTTTGATACTATATTTTTTATAATTTATTCTGTTTATAAGAGCAGAATCGCGAACATGTAAATTTTCTGTAGTTGAATTTTGCGAATTTTCCGCTGTTTTCGGAAATATACCCAAATAACTCCTCCATTTTCTGTTGAAACATGGAACAATGCATATCACCGTGTAGGTCTTTTAAAGACGAAGAGTTTGATACTATATTTTATATAATTCATTCTGTTTATAAGAGCAGAATCGCGAAAGTGTAAATTTTCTGTAGTTGAATTTTGCGAATTTTCCGCTGTTTTCGGAAATATACCCAAATAACTCCTCCATTTTCTGTTGAAACATGGAACAATGCATATCACCGTGTAGGTCTTTTAAAGACGAAGAGTTTGATACTATATGTTTTATAATTCATTCTGTTTATAAGAGCAGAATCGCGAAAGTGTAAATTTTCTGTAGTTGAATTTTGCGAATTTTCCGCTGTTTTCGGAAATATACCCAAATAACTCCTCCATTTTCTGTTGAAACATGGAACAATGCATATCACCGTGTAGGTCTTTTAAAGACGAAGAGATTGATACTATATTTATTATAATTTATTCTGTTTATAAGAGCAGAATCGCGAAAGTGTAAATTTTCTGTAGTTGAATTTTGCGAATTTTCCGCTGTTTTCGGAAATATACCCAAATAACTCCTCCATTTTCTGTTGAAACATGGAACAATGCATATCACCGTGTAGGTCTTTTAAAGACGAAGAGTTTGATACTATATTTTTATAATTCATTATGTTTATAAGAGCAGAATCGCGAACGTGTAAATTTTTCTGTAGTTGAATTTTGCGAATTTTCCGCTGTTTTCGGAAATATACCTAAATAACTCCTCCATTTTCTGTTGAAACATGGAACAATGCATATCACCGTGTAGGTCTTTTAAAGACGAAGAGTTTGATACTATATTTATTATAATTCATTCTGTTTATAAGAGCAGAATCGCGAAAGTGTAAATTTTCTGTAGTTGAATTTTGCGAATTTTCCGCTGTTTTCGGAAATATACCCAAATAACTCCTCCATTTTCTGTTGAAACATGGAACAATGCATATCACCGTGTAGGTCTTTTAAAGACGAAGAGTTTGATACTATATTTATTATAATTCATTCTGTTTATAAGAGCAGAATCGCGAAAGTGTAAATTTTCTGTAGTTGAATTTTGCGAATTTTCCGCTGTTTTCGGAAATATACCCAAATAACTCCTCCATTTTCTGTTGAAACATGGAACAATGCATATCACCGTGTAGGTCTTTTAAAGACGAAGAGTTTGATACTATATTTATTATAATTCATTCTGTTTATAAGAGCAGAATCGCGAAAGTGTAAATTTTCTGTAGTTGAATTTTGCGAATTTTCCGCTGTTTTCGGAAATATACCTAAATAACTCCTCCATTTTCTGTTGAAACATGGAACAATGCATATCACCGTGTAGGTCTCTTAAAGACGAAGAGATTGATACTATATTTATTATAATTCATTCTGTTTATAAGAGCAGAATCGCGAAAGTGTAAATTTTCTGTAGTTGAATTTTGCGAATTTTCCGCTGTTTTCGGAAATATACCCAAATAACTCCTCCATTTTCTGTTGAAACATGGAACAATGCATATCACCGTGTAGGTCTCTTAAAGACGAAGAGATTGATACTATATTTATTATAATTCATTCTGTTTATAAGAGCAGAATCGCGAAAGTGTAAATTTTCTGTAGTTGAATTTTGCGAATTTTCCGCTGTTTTCGGAAATATACCAAATAACTCCTCCATTTTCTGTTGAAACATGGAACAATGCATATCACCGTGTAGGTCTCTTAAAGACGAAGAGATTGATACTATATTTATTATAATTCATTCTGTTTATAAGAGCAGAATCGCGAAAGTGTAAATTTTCTGTAGTTGAATTTTGCGAATTTTCCGCTGTTTTCGGAAATATACCAAAATAACTCCTCCATTTTCTGTTGAAACATGGAACAATGCATATCACCGTGTAGGTCTCTTAAAGACGAAGAGATTGATACTATATTTATTATAATTCATTCTGTTTATAAGAGCAGAATCGCGAAAGTGTAAATTTTCTGTAGTTGAATTTTGCGAATTTTCCGCTGTTTTCGGAAATATACCTAAATAACTCCTCCATTTTCTGTTGAAACATGGAACAATGCATATCACCGTGTAGGTCCCTTAAAGACGAAGAGATTGATACTATATTTATTATAATTCATTCTGTTTATAAGAGCAGAATCGCGAAAGTGTAAATTTTCTGTAGTTGAATTTTGCGAATTTTCCGCTGTTTTCGGAAATATACCCAAATAACTCCTCCATTTTCTGTTGAAACATGGAACAATGCATATCACCGTGTAGGTCTCTTAAAGACGAAGATATTGATACTATATTTATTATAATTCATTCTGTTTATAAGAGCAGAATCGCGAAAGTGTAAATTTTCTGTAGTTGAATTTTGCGAATTTTCCGCTGTTTTCGGAAATATACCCAAATAACTCCTCCATTTTCTGTTGAAACATGGAACAATGCATATCACCGTGTAGGTCTCTTAAAGACGAAGATATTGATACTATATTTATTATAATTCATTCTGTTTATAAGAGCAGAATCGCGAAAGTGTAAATTTTCTGTAGTTGAATTTTGCGAATTTTCCGCTGTTTTCGGAAATATACCTAAATAACTCCTCCATTTTCTGTTGAAACATGGAACATTGCATATCACCGTGTAGGTCTCTTAAAGACGAAGAGATTGATACTATATTTATTATAATTCATTCTGTTTATAAGAGCAGAATCGCGAACATGTAAATTTTCTGTAGTTGAATTTTGCGAATTTTCCGCTGTTTTCGGAAATATACCTAAATAACTCCTCCATTTTCTGTTGAAACATGGAACATTGCATATCACCGTGTAGGTCTTTTAAAGACGAAGAGTTTGATACTATATTTTATATAATTTATTCTGTTTATAAGAGCAGAATCGCGAAAATGTAAATTTTCTGTAGTTGAATTTTGCGAATTTTCCGCTGTTTTCGGAAATATACCTAAATAACTCCTCCATTTTCTGTTGAAACATGGAACAATGCATATCACCGTGTAGGTCTTTTAAAGACGAAGAGTTTGATACTATATTTTATATAATTCATTCTGTTTATAAGAGCAGAATCGCGAAAGTGTAATTTTTCTGTAGTTGAATTTTGCGAATTTTCCGCTGTTTTCGGAAATATACCCAAATAACTCCTCCATTTTCTGTTGAAACATGGAACAATGCATATCACCGTGTAGGTCTCTTAAAGACGAAGATATTGATACTATATTTATTATAATTCATTCTGTTTATAAGAGCAGAATCGCGAAAGTGTAAATTTTCTGTAGTTGAATTTTGCGAATTTTCCGCTGTTTTCGGAAATATACCCAAATAACTCCTCCATTTTCTGTTGAAACATGGAACAATGCATATCACCGTGTAGGTCTTTTAAAGACGAAGAGTTTGATACTATATTTTTTATATTTCATTCTGTTTATAAGAGCAGAATCGCGAAAGTGTAAATTTTCTGTAGTTGAATTTTGCGAATTTTCCGCTGTTTTCGGAAATATACCCAAATAACTCCTCCATTTTCTGTTGAAACATGGAACAATGCATATCACCGTGTAGGTCTTTTAAAGACGAAGAGTTTGATACTATATTTATTATAATTCATTCTGTTTATAAGAGCAGAATCGCGAACGTGTAAATTTTCTGTAGTTGAATTTTGCGAATTTTCCGCTGTTTTCGGAAATATACCCAAATAACTCCTCCATTTTCTGTTGAAACATGGAACAATGCATATCACCGTGTAGGTCTTTTAAAGACGAAGATATTGATACTATATTTATTATAATTCATTCTGTTTATAAGAGCAGAATCGCGAAAGTGTAAATTTTCTGTAGTTGAATTTTGCGAATTTTCCGCTGTTTTCGGAAATATACCCAAATAACTCCTCCATTTTCTGTTGAAACATGGAACAATGCATATCACCGTGTAGGTCTTTTAAAGACGAAGAGATTGATACTATATTTATTATAATTCATTCTGTTTATAAGAGCAGAATCGCGAAAGTGTAAATTTTCTGTAGTTGAATTTTGCGAATTTTCCGCTGTTTTCGGAAATATACCTAAATAACTCCTCCATTTTCTGTTGAAACATGGAACAATGCATATCACCGTGTAGGTCTCTTAAAGACGAAGAGATTGATACTATATTTATTATAATTCATTCTGTTTATAAGAGCAGAATCGCGAAAGTGTAAATTTTCTGTAGTTGAATTTTGCGAATTTTCCGCTGTTTTCGGAAATATACCTAAATAACTCCTCCATTTTCTGTTGAAACATGGAACAATGCATATCACCGTGTAGGTCTTTTAAAGACGAAGAGTTTGATACTATATTTTTTATAATTCATTCTGTTTATAAGAGCAGAATCGCGAACGTGTAAATTTTCTGTAGTTGAATTTTGCGAATTTTCCGCTGTTTTCGGAAATATATTCAAATAACTCCTCCATTTTCTGTTGAAACATGGAACAATTCATATCACCGTGTAGGTCTTTTAAAGACGAAGAGTTTGATACTATTTTTTATAATTCATTCTGTTTATAAGAGCAGAATCGCGAAAGTGTAAATTTTCTGTAGTTGAATTTTGCGAATTTTCCGCTGTTTTCGGAAATATACCCAAATAACTCCTCCATTTTCTGTTGAAACATGGAACAATGCATATCACCGTGTAGGTCTTTTAAAGACGAAGAGATTGATACTATATTTATTATAATTCATTCTGTTTATAAGAGCAGAATCGCGAAAGTGTAAATTTTCTGTAGTTGAATTTTGCGAATTTTCCGCTGTTTTCGGAAATATACCCAAATAACTCCTCCATTTTCTGTTGAAACATGGAACAATGCATATCACCGTGTAGGTCTTTTAAAGACGAAGAGTTTATACTATATTTATTATAATTCATTCTGTTTATAAGAGCAGAATCGCGAAAGTGTAAATTTTCTGTAGTTGAATTTTGCGAATTTTCCGCTGTTTTCGGAAATATACCTAAATAACTCCTCCATTTTCTGTTGAAACATGGAACATTGCATATCACCGTGTAGGTCTTTTAAAGACGAAGAGTTTGATACTATATTTTTAATAATTTATTTTTTATAAGAGCAGAATCGCGAACATGTAAATTTTCTGTAGTTGAATTTTGCGAATTTTCCGCTGTTTTCGGAAATATACCCAAATAACTCCTCCATTTTCTGTTGAAACATGGAACAATGCATATCACCGTGTAGGTCTCTTAAAGACGAAGAGATTGATACTATATTTATTATAATTCATTCTGTTTATAAGAGCAGAATCGCGAAAGTGTAAATTTTCTGTAGTTGAATTTTGCGAATTTTCCGCTGTTTTCGGAAATATACCTAAATAACTCCTCCATTTTCTGTTGAAACATGGAACAATGCATATCACCGTGTAGGTCTTTTAAAGACGAAGAGTTTGATACTATATTTTTATAATTTATTCTGTTTATAAGAGCAGAATCGCGAAAGTGTAAATTTTCTGTAGTTGAATTTTGCGAATTTTCCGCTGTTTTCGGAAATATACCTAAATAACTCCTCCATTTTCTGTTGAAACATGGAACATTGCATATCACCGTGTAGGTGTTTTAAAGACGAAGAGTTTGATACTATATTTTTTATAATTTATTCTGTTTATAAGAGCAGAATCGCGAATATGTAAATTTTCTGTAGTTGAATTTTGCGAATTTTCCGCTGTTTTCGGAAATATACCCAAATAACTCCTCCATTTTCTGTTGAAACATGGAACAATGCATATCACCGTGTAGGTCTTTTAAAGACGAAGAGTTTGATACTATATTTTTTATAATTCATTCTGTTTATAAGAGCAGAATCGCGAAAGTGTAAATTTTCTGTAGTTGAATTTTGCGAATTTTCCGCTGTTTTCGGAAATATACCCAAATAACTCCTCCATTTTCTGTTGAAACATGGAACAATGCATATCACCGTGTAGGTCTTTTAAAGACGAAGATATTGATACTATATTTATTATAATTCATTCTGTTTATAAGAGCAGAATCGCGAAAGTGTAAATTTTCTGTAGTTGAATTTTGCGAATTTTCCGCTGTTTTCGGAAATATACCTAAATAACTCCTCCATTTTCTGTTGAAACATGGAACAATGCATATCACCGTGTAGGTCTCTTAAAGACGAAGAGATTGATACTATATTTATTATAATTTATTCTGTTTATAAGAGCAGAATCGCGAAAATGTAAATTTTCTGTAGTTGAATTTTGCGAATTTTCCGCTGTTTTCGGAAATATACCCAAATAACTCCTCCATTTTCTGTTGAAACATGGAACAATGCATATCACCGTGTAGGTCTTTTAAAGACGAAGAGTTTGATACTATATTTATTATCATTCATTCTGTTTATAAGAGCAGAATCGCGAAAGTGTAAATTTTCTGTAGTTGAATTTTGCGAATTTTCCGCTGTTTTCGGAAATATACCCAAATAACTCCTCCATTTTCTGTTGAAACATGGAACAATGCATATCACCGTGTAGGTCTCTTAAAGACGAAGATATTGATACTATATTTATTATAATTCATTCTGTTTATAAGAGCAGAATCGCGAAAGTGTAATTTTTCTGTAGTTGAATTTTGCGAATTTTCCGCTGTTTTCGGAAATATACCTAAATAACTCCTCCATTTTCTGTTGAAACATGGAACAATGCATATCACCGTGTAGGTCTCTTAAAGACGAAGAGATTGATACTATATTTATTATAATTCATTCTGTTTATAAGAGCAGAATCGCGAAAGTGTAAATTTTCTGTAGTTGAATTTTGCGAATTTTCCGCTGTTTTCGGAAATATTCCCAAATAACTCCTCCATTTTCTGTTGAAACATGGAACAATGCATATCACCGTGTAGGTCTCTTAAAGACGAAGAGATTGATACTATATTTATTATAATTCATTCTGTTTATAAGAGCAGAATCGCGAAAGTGTAAATTTTCTGTAGTTGAATTTTGCGAATTTTCCGCTGTTTTCGGAAATATACCTAAATAACTCCTCCATTTTCTGTTGAAACATGGAACAATGCATATCACCGTGTAGGTCTTTTAAAGACGAAGAGTTTGATACTATATTTTTAATAATTTATTTTTTATAAGAGCAGAATCGCGAACATGTAAATTTTCTGTAGTTGAATTTTGCGAATTTTCCGCTGTTTTCGGAAATATACCTAAATAACTCCTCCATTTTCTGTTGAAACATGGAACATTGCATATCACCGTGTAGGTCTTTTAAAGACGAAGAGTTTGATACTATATTTTTTATAATTTATTCTGTTTATAAGAGCAGAATCGCGAACATGTAAATTTTCTGTAGTTGAATTTTGCGAATTTTCCGCTGTTTTCGGAAATATACCCAAATAACTCCTCCATTTTCTGTTGAAACATGGAACAATGCATATCACCGTGTAGGTCTTTTAAAGACGAAGAGTTTGATACTATATTTTATATAATTTATTCTGTTTATAAGAGCAGAATCGCGAACGTGTAAATTTTCTGTAGTTGAATTTTGCGAATTTTCCGCTGTTTTCGGAAATATACCCAAATAACTCCTCCATTTTCTGTTGAAACATGGAACAATGCATATCACCGTGTAGGTCTTTTAAAGACGAAGATTTTGATACTATATTTATTATAATTCATTCTGTTTATAAGAGCAGAATCGCGAAAGTGTAAATTTTCTGTAGTTGAATTTTGCGAATTTTCCGCTGTTTTCGGAAATATACCCAAATAACTCCCCCATTTTCTGTTGAAACATGGAACAATGCATATCACCGTGTAGGTCTCTTAAAGACGAAGAGATTGATACTATATTTATTATAATTCATTCTGTTTATAAGAGCAGAATCGCGAAAGTGTAAATTTTCTGTAGTTGAATTTTGCGAATTTTCCGCTGTTTTCGGAAATATACCTAAATAACTCCTCCATTTTCTGTTGAAACATGGAACATTGCATATCACCGTGTAGGTCTTTTAAAGACGAAGATTTTGATACTATATTTATTATAATTCATTCTGTTTATAAGAGCAGAATCGCGAACGTGTAAATTTTCTGTAGTTGAATTTTGCGAATTTTCCGCTGTTTTCGGAAATATACCTAAATAACTCCTCCATTTTCTGTTGAAACATGGAACAATGCATATCACCGTGTAGGTCTTTTAAAGACGAAGAGTTTGATACTATATTTTTTATAATTTATTCTGTTTATAAGAGCAGAATCGCGAACATGTAAATTTTCTGTAGTTGAATTTTGCGAATTTTCCGCTGTTTTCGGAAATATACCCAAATAACTCCTCCATTTTCTGTTGAAACATGGAACAATGCATATCACCGTGTAGGTCTTTTAAAGACGAAGAGTTTGATACTATATTTTATATAATTCATTCTGTTTATAAGAGCAGAATCGCGAACGTGTAAATTTTCTGTAGTTGAATTTTGCGAATTTTCCGCTGTTTTCGGAAATATATTCAAATAACTCCTCCATTTTCTGTTGAAACATGGAACAATGCATATCACCGTGTAGGTCTCTTAAAGACGAAGATATTGATACTATATTTATTATAATTCATTCTGTTTATAAGAGCAGAATCGCGAAAGTGTAAATTTTTCTGTAGTTGAATTTTGCGAATTTTCCGCTGTTTTCGGAAATATACCTAAATAACTCCTCCATTTTCTGTTGAAACATGGAACATTGCATATCACCGTGTAGGTCTTTTAAAGACGAAGAGTTTGATACTATATTTTTTATAATTTATTCTGTTTATAAGAGCAGAATCGCGAACGTGTAAATTTTCTGTAGTTGAATTTTGCGAATTTTCCGCTGTTTTCGGAAATATACCCAAATAACTCCTCCATTTTCTGTTGAAACATGGAACATTGCATATCACCGTGTAGGTCTTTTAAAGACGAAGAGTTTGATACTATATTTTTTATAATTTATTCTGTTTATAAGAGCAGAATCGCGAACATGTAAATTTTCTGTAGTTGAATTTTGCGAATTTTCCGCTGTTTTCGGAAATATACCCAAATAACTCCTCCATTTTCTGTTGAAACATGGAACAATGCATATCACCGTGTAGGTCTTTTAAAGACGAAGAGTTTGATACTATATTTTATAATTTATTCTGTTTATAAGAGCAGAATCGCGAACGTGTAAATTTTCTGTAGTTGAATTTTGCGAATTTTCCGCTGTTTTCTGAAATATATACAAATAACTCCTCCATTTTCTGTTGAAACATGGAACAATGCATATCACCGTGTAGGTCTTTTAAAGACGAAGGGATTGATACTATATTTATTATAATTCATTCTGTTTATAAGAGCAGAATCGCGAACGTGTAAATTTTCTGTAGTTGAATTTTGCGAATTTTCCGCTGTTTTCGGAAATATACCCAAATAACTCCTCCATTTTCTGTTGAAACATGGAACAATGCATATCACCGTGTAGGTCTCTTAAAGACGAAGATATTGATACTATATTTATTATAATTCATTCTGTTTATAAGAGCAGAATCGCGAAAGTGTAAATTTTCTGTAGTTGAATTTTGCGAATTTTCCGCTGTTTTCGGAAATATACCTAAATAACTCCTCCATTTTCTGTTGAAACATGGAACATTGCATATCACCGTGTAGGTCTTTTAAAGACGAAGAGTTTGATACTATATTTTTAATAATTTATTCTGTTTATAAGAGCAGAATCGCGAACATGTAAATTTTCTGTAGTTGAATTTTGCGAATTTTCCGCTGTTTTCGGAAATATACCTAAATAACTCCTCCATTTTCTGTTGAAACATGGAACATTGCATATCACCGTGTAGGTCTTTTAAAGACGAAGAGTTTGATACTATTTTTTATAATTTATTCTGTTTATAAGAGCAGAATCGCGAACATGTAAATTTTCTGTAGTTGAATTTTGCGAATTTTCCGCTGTTTTCGGAAATATACCCAAATAACTCCTCCATTTTCTGTTGAAACATGGAACAATGCATATCACCGTGTAGGTCTTTTAAAGACGAAGAGTTTGATACTATATTTATTATAATTCATTCTGTTTATAAGAGCAGAATCGCGAACGTGTAAATTTTCTGTAGTTGAATTTTGCGAATTTTCCGCTGTTTTCGGAAATATATACAAATAACTCCTCCATTTTCTGTTGAAACATGGAACAATGCATATCACCGTGTAGGTCTCTTAAAGACGAAGATATTGATACTATATTTATTATAATTCATTCTGTTTATAAGAGCAGAATCGCGAAAGTGTAAATTTTCTGTAGTTGAATTTTGCGAATTTTCCGCTGTTTTCGGAAATATACCTAAATAACTCCTCCATTTTCTGTTGAAACATGGAACAATGCATATCACCGTGTAGGTCTTTTAAAGACGAAGAGTTTGATACCATATTTTTTATAATTTATTCTGTTTATAAGAGCAGAATCGCGAAAGTGTAAATTTTCTGTAGTTGAATTTTGCGAATTTTCCGCTGTTTTCGGAAATATACCTAAATAACTCCTCCATTTTCTGTTGAAACATGGAACAATGCATATCACCGTGTAGGTCTTTTAAAGACGAAGGGATTGATACTATATTTATTATAATTCATTCTGTTTATAAGAGCAGAATCGCGAACGTGTAAATTTTCTGTAGTTGAATTTTGCGAATTTTCCGCTGTTTTCGGAAATATACCCAAATAACTCCTCCATTTTCTGTTGAAACATGGAACAATGCATATCACCGTGTAGGTCTCTTAAAGACGAAGATATTGATACTATATTTATTATAATTCATTCTGTTTATAAGAGCAGAATCGCGAAAGTGTAAATTTTCTGTAGTTGAATTTTGCGAATTTTCCGCTGTTTTCGGAAATATACCTAAATAACTCCTCCATTTTCTGTTGAAACATGGAACATTGCATATCACCGTGTAGGTCTTTTAAAGACGAAGAGTTTGATACTATATTTATTATAATTTATTCTGTTTATAAGAGCAGAATCGCGAACGTGTAAATTTTCTGTAGTTGAATTTTGCGAATTTTCCGCTGTTTTCGGAAATATACCTAAATAACTCCTCCATTTTCTGTTGAAACATGGAACATTGCATATCACCGTGTAGGTCTTTTAAAGACGAAGAGTTTGATACTATATTTTTTATAATTTATTCTGTTTATAAGAGCAGAATCGCGAAAGTGTAATTTTTCTGTAGTTGAATTTTGCGAATTTTCCGCTGTTTTCGGAAATATACCTAAATAACTCCTCCATTTTCTGTTGAAACATGGAACAATGCATATCACCGTGTAGGTCTCTTAAAGACGAAGAGATTGATACTATATTTATTATAATTCATTCTGTTTATAAGAGCAGAATCGCGAAAGTGTAAATTTTCTGTAGTTGAATTTTGCGAATTTTCCGCTGTTTTCGGAAATATACCTAAATAACTCCTCCATTTTCTGTTGAAACATGGAACAATGCATATCACCGTGTAGGTCTCTTAAAGACGAAGAGAATGATACTATATTTATTATAATTCATTCTGTTTATAAGAGCAGAATCGCGAAAGTGTAAATTTTCTGTAGTTGAATTTTGCGAATTTTCCGCTGTTTTCGGAAATATACCTAAATAACTCCTCCATTTTCTGTTGAAACATGGAACATTGCATATCACCGTGTAGGTCTTTTAAAGACGAAGAGTTTGATACTATATTTTTAATAATTTATTCTGTTTATAAGAGCAGAATCGCGAACATGTAAATTTTCTGTAGTTGAATTTTGCGAATTTTCCGCTGTTTTCGGAAATATACCTAAATAACTCCTCCATTTTCTGTTGAAACATGGAACATTGCATATCACCGTGTAGGTCTTTTAAAGACGAAGAGTTTGATACTATATTTTTTATAATTCATTCTGTTTATAAGAGCAGAATCGCGAACATGTAAATTTTCTGTAGTTGAATTTTGCGAATTTTCCGCTGTTTTCGGAAATATACCCAAATAACTCCTCCATTTTCTGTTGAAACATGGAACAATGCATATCACCGTGTAGGTCTCTTAAAGACGAAGAGATTGATACTATATTTATTATAATTCATTCTGTTTATAAGAGCAGAATCGCGAAAGTGTAAATTTTCTGTAGTTGAATTTTGCGAATTTTCCGCTGTTTTCGGAAATATACCCAAATAACTCCTCCATTTTCTGTTGAAACATGGAACATTGCATATCACCGTGTAGGTCTTTTAAAGACGAAGAGTTTGATACTATATTTTTTATAATTTATTCTGTTTATAAGAGCAGAATCGCGAACGTGTAAATTTTCTGTAGTTGAATTTTGCGAATTTTCCGCTGTTTTCGGAAATATACCCAAATAACTCCTCCATTTTCTGTTGAAACATGGAACAATGCATATCACCGTGTAGGTCTTTTAAAGACGAAGAGTTTGATACTATATTTTATATAATTCATTCTGTTTATAAGAGCAGAATCGCGAACGTGTAAATTTTCTGTAGTTGAATTTTGCGAATTTTCCGCTGTTTTCGGAAATATACCCAAATAACTCCTCCATTTTCTGTTGAAACATGGAACAATGCATATCACCGTGTAGGTCTTTTAAAGACGAAGGGATTGATACTATATTTATTATAATTCATTCTGTTTATAAGAGCAGAATCGCGAACGTGTAAATTTTCTGTAGTTGAATTTTGCGAATTTTCCGCTGTTTTCGGAAATATACCCAAATAACTCCTCCATTTTCTGTTGAAACATGGAACAATGCATATCACCGTGTAGGTCTCTTAAAGACGAAGAGATTGATACTATATTTATTATATTTCATTCTGTTTATAAGAGCAGAATCGCGAAAGTGTAAATTTTCTGTAGTTGAATTTTGCGAATTTTCCGCTGTTTTCGGAAATATACCTAAATAACTCCTCCATTTTCTGTTGAAACATGGAACATTGCATATCACCGTGTAGGTCTTTTAAAGACGAAGATTTTGATACTATATTTTTTATAATTTATTCTGTTTATAAGAGCAGAATCGCGAACATGTAAATTTTCTGTAGTTGAATTTTGCGAATTTTCCGCTGTTTTCGGAAATATACCTAAATAACTCCTCCATTTTCTGTTGAAACATGGAACATTGCATATCACCGTGTAGGTCTTTTAAAGACGAAGAGTTTGATACTATATTTTTTATAATTTATTCTGTTTATAAGAGCAGAATCGCGAACATGTAAATTTTCTGTAGTTGAATTTTGCGAATTTTCCGCTGTTTTCGGAAATATACCCAAATAACTCCTCCATTTTCTGTTGAAACATGGAACAATGCATATCACCGTGTAGGTCTTTTAAAGACGAAGAGTTTGATACTATATTTTTTATAATTCATTCTGTTTATAAGAGCAGAATCGCGAAAGTGTAAATTTTCTGTAGTTGAATTTTGCGAATTTTCCGCTGTTTTCGGAAATATACCCAAATAACTCCTCCATTTTCTGTTGAAACATGGAACAATGCATATCACCGTGTAGGTCTTTTAAAGACGAAGATTTTGATACTATATTTATTATAATTCATTCTGTTTATAAGAGCAGAATCGCGAAAGTGTAATTTTTCTGTAGTTGAATTTTGCGAATTTTCCGCTGTTTTCGGAAATATACCTAAATAACTCCTCCATTTTCTGTTGAAACATGGAACATTGCATATCACCGTGTAGGTCTTTTAAAGACGAAGAGTTTGATACTATATTTTTTATAATTTATTCTGTTTATAAGAGCAGAATCGCGAAAGTGTAAATTTTCTGTAGTTGAATTTTGCGAATTTTCCGCTGTTTTCGGAAATATACCCAAATAACTCCTCCATTTTCTGTTGAAACATGGAACATTGCATATCACCGTGTAGGTCTTTTAAAGACGAAGAGTTTGATACTATATTTTTTATAATTCATTCTGCTTATAAGAGCAGAATCGCGAAAGTGTAAATTTTCTGTAGTTGAATTTTGCGAATTTTCCGCTGTTTTCGGAAATATACCTAAATAACTCCTCCATTTTCTGTTGAAACATGGAACAATGCATATCACCGTGTAGGTCTCTTAAAGACGAAGAGATTGATACTATATTTATTATAATTCATTCTGTTTATAAGAGCAGAATCGCGAAAGTGTAAATTTTCTGTAGTTGAATTTTGCGAATTTTCCGCTGTTTTCGGAAATATACCTAAATAACTCCTCCATTTTCTGTTGAAACATGGAACATTGCATATCACCGTGTAGGTCTTTTAAAGACGAAGAGTTTGATACTATATTTTTTATAATTCATTCTGTTTATAAGAGCAGAATCGCGAAAGTGTAAATTTTCTGTAGTTGAATTTTGCGAATTTTCCGCTGTTTTCGGAAATATACCCAAATAACTCCTCCATTTTCTGTTGAAACATGGAACAATGCATATCACCGTGTAGGTCTCTTAAAGACGAAGAGATTGATACTATATTTATTATAATTCATTCTGTTTATAAGAGCAGAATCGCGAAAGTGTAAATTTTCTGTAGTTGAATTTTGCGAATTTTCCGCTGTTTTCGGAAATATACCTAAATAACTCCTCCATTTTCTGTTGAAACATGGAACAATGCATATCACCGTGTAGGTCTTTTAAAGACGAAGAGTTTGATACTATATTTTATATAATTTATTCTGTTTATAAGAGCAGAATCGCGAAAGTGTAAATTTTCTGTAGTTGAATTTTGCGAATTTTCCGCTGTTTTCGGAAATATACCTAAATAACTCCTCCATTTTCTGTTGAAACATGGAACAATGCATATCACCGTGTAGGTCTCTTAAAGACGAAGAGATTGATACTATATTTATTATAATTCATTCTGTTTATAAGAGCAGAATCGCGAAAGTGTAAATTTTCTGTAGTTGAATTTTGCGAATTTTCCGCTGTTTTCGGAAATATACCTAAATAACTCCTCCATTTTCTGTTGAAACATGGAACATTGCATATCACCGTGTAGGTCTTTTAAAGACGAAGAGTTTGATACTATATTTTTTATAATTCATTCTGTTTATAAGAGCAGAATCGCGAAAGTGTAAATTTTCTGTAGTTGAATTTTGCGAATTTTCCGCTGTTTTCGGAAATATACCTAAATAACTCCTCCATTTTCTGTTGAAACATGGAACAATGCATATCACCGTGTAGGTCTCTTAAAGACGAAGAGATTGATACTATATTTATTATAATTCATTCTGTTTATAAGAGCAGAATCGCGAAAGTGTAAATTTTCTGTAGTTGAATTTTGCGAATTTTCCGCTGTTTTCGGAAATATACCTAAATAACTCCTCCATTTTCTGTTGAAACATGGAACATTGCATATCACCGTGTAGGTCTTTTAAAGACGAAGAGTTTGATACTATATTTTTTATAATTCATTCTGTTTATAAGAGCAGAATCGCGAAAGTGTAAATTTTCTGTAGTTGAATTTTGCGAATTTTCCGCTGTTTTCGGAAATATACCTAAATAACTCCTCCATTTTCTGTTGAAACATGGAACAATGCATATCACCGTGTAGGTCTCTTAAAGACGAAGAGATTGATACTATATTTATTATAATTCATTCTGTTTATAAGAGCAGAATCGCGAAAGTGTAAATTTTCTGTAGTTGAATTTTGCGAATTTTCCGCTGTTTTCGGAAATATACCTAAATAACTCCTCCATTTTCTGTTGAAACATGGAACAATGCATATCACCGTGTAGGTCTTTTAAAGACGAAGAGTTTGATACTATATTTTTAATAATTTATTCTGTTTATAAGAGCAGAATCGCGAAAGTGTAAATTTTCTGTAGTTGAATTTTGCGAATTTTCCGCTGTTTTCGGAAATATACCTAAATAACTCCTCCATTTTCTGTTGAAACATGGAACAATGCATATCACCGTGTAGGTCTCTTAAAGACGAAGAGATTGATACTATATTTATTATAATTCATTCTGTTTATAAGAGCAGAATCGCGAAAGTGTAAATTTTCTGTAGTTGAATTTTGCGAATTTTCCGCTGTTTTCGGAAATATACCTAAATAACTCCTCCATTTTCTGTTGAAACATGGAACAATGCATATCACCGTGTAGGTCTCTTAAAGACGAAGAGATTGATACTATATTTATTATAATTCATTCTGTTTATAAGAGCAGAATCGCGAAAGTGTAAATTTTCTGTAGTTGAATTTTGCGAATTTTCCGCTGTTTTCGGAAATATACCTAAATAACTCCTCCATTTTCTGTTGAAACATGGAACAATGCATATCACCGTGTAGGTCTTTTAAAGACGAAGAGTTTGATACTATTTTTTATAATTCATTCTGTTTATAAGAGCAGAATCGCGAAAGTGTAAATTTTCTGTAGTTGAATTTTGCGAATTTTCCGCTGTTTTCGGAAATATACATAAATAACTCCTCCATTTTCTGTTGAAACATGGAACAATGCATATCACCGTGTAGGTCTTAAAGACGAAGAGATTGATACTATATTTATTATAATTCATTCTGTTTATAAGAGCAGAATCGCGAAAGTGTAAATTTTCTGTAGTTGAATTTTGCGAATTTTCCGCTGTTTTCGGAAATATACCTAAATAACTCCTCCATTTTCTGTTGAAACATGGAACAATGCATATCACCGTGTAGGTCTTTTAAAGACGAAGAGTTTGATACTATATTTTTTTATAATTTATTCTGTTTATAAGAGCAGAATCGCGAAAGTGTAAATTTTCTGTAGTTGAATTTTGCGAATTTTCCGCTGTTTTCGGAAATATACCTAAATAACTCCTCCATTTTCTGTTGAAACATGGAACAATGCATATCACCGTGTAGGTCTCTTAAAGACGAAGAGATTGATACTATATTTATTATAATTCATTCTGTTTATAAGAGCAGAATCGCGAAAGTGTAAATTTTCTGTAGTTGAATTTTGCGAATTTTCCGCTGTTTTCGGAAATATACCTAAATAACTCCTCCATTTTCTGTTGAAACATGGAACAATGCATATCACCGTGTAGGTCTTTTAAAGACGAAGAGTTTTATACTATATTTTTTTATAATTTATTCTGTTTATAAGAGCAGAATCGCGAAAGTGTAAATTTTCTGTAGTTGAATTTTGCGAATTTTCCGCTGTTTTCGGAAATATACCTAAATAACTCCTCCATTTTCTGTTGAAACATGGAACAATGCATATCACCGTGTAGGTCTCTTAAAGACGAAGAGTTTGATACTATATTTATTATAATTCATTCTGTTTATAAGAGCAGAATCGCGAAAGTGTAAATTTTCTGTAGTTGAATTTTGCGAATTTTCCGCTGTTTTCGGAAATATACCTAAATAACTCCTCCATTTTCTGTTGAAACATGGAACAATGCATATCACCGTGTAGGTCTTTTAAAGACGAAGAGTTTGATACTATATTTTATATAATTTATTCTGTTTATAAGAGCAGAATCGCGAACGTGTAAATTTTCTGTAGTTGAATTTTGCGAATTTTCCGCTGTTTTCGGAAATATACCCAAATAACTCCTCCATTTTCTGTTGAAACATGGAACAATGCATATCACCGTGTAGGTCTTTTAAAGACGAAGAGTTTGATACTATATTTATTATAATTCATTCTGTTTATAAGAGCAGAATCGCGAAAGTGTAAATTTTCTGTAGTTGAATTTTGCGAATTTTCCGCTGTTTTCGGAAATATACCTAAATAACTCCTCCATTTTCTGTTGAAACATGGAACATTGCATATCACCGTGTAGGTCTTTTAAAGACGAAGAGATTGATACTATATTTATTATAATTCATTCTGTTTATAAGAGCAGAATCGCGAAAGTGTAAATTTTCTGTAGTTGAATTTTGCGAATTTTCCGCTGTTTTCGGAAATATACCTAAATAACTCCTCCATTTTCTGTTGAAACATGGAACAATGCATATCACCGTGTAGGTCTCTTAAAGACGAAGAGATTGATACTATATTTATTATAATTCATTCTGTTTATAAGAGCAGAATCGCGAAAGTGTAAATTTTCTGTAGTTGAATTTTGCGAATTTTCCGCTGTTTTCGGAAATATACCTAAATAACTCCTCCATTTTCTGTTGAAACATGGAACAATGCATATCACCGTGTAGGTCTTTTAAAGACGAAGAGTTTGATACTATATTTTTTATAATTTATTCTGTTTATAAGAGCAGAATCGCGAACGTGTAAATTTTCTGTAGTTGAATTTTGCGAATTTTCCGCTGTTTTCGGAAATATATTCAAATAACTCCTCCATTTTCTGTTGAAACATGGAACAATGCATATCACCGTGTAGGTCTCTTAAAGACGAAGAGATTGATACTATATTTATTATAATTCATTCTGTTTATAAGAGCAGAATCGCGAAAGTGTAAATTTTCTGTAGTTGAATTTTGCGAATTTTCCGCTGTTTTCGGAAATATACCTAAATAACTCCTCCATTTTCTGTTGAAACATGGAACAATGCATATCACCGTGTAGGTCTCTTAAAGACGAAGAGATTGATACTATATTTATTATAATTCATTCTGTTTATAAGAGCAGAATCGCGAAAGTGTAAATTTTCTGTAGTTGAATTTTGCGAATTTTCCGCTGTTTTCGGAAATATACCTAAATAACTCCTCCATTTTCTGTTGAAACATGGAACAATGCATATCACCGTGTAGGTCTCTTAAAGACGAAGAGATTGATACTATATTTATTATAATTCATTCTGTTTATAAGAGCAGAATCGCGAAAGTGTAAATTTTCTGTAGTTGAATTTTGCGAATTTTCCGCTGTTTTCGGAAATATACCTAAATAACTCCTCCATTTTCTGTTGAAACATGGAACAATGCATATCACCGTGTAGGTCTCTTAAAGACGAAGAGATTGATACTATATTTATTATAATTCATTCTGTTTATAAGAGCAGAATCGCGAAAGTGTAAATTTTCTGTAGTTGAATTTTGCGAATTTTCCGCTGTTTTCGGAAATATACCTAAATAACTCCTCCATTTTCTGTTGAAAAATGGAACATTGCATATCACCGTGTAGGTCTTTTAAAGACGAAGAGTTTGATACTATATTTTTTATAATTTATTCTGTTTATAAGAGCAGAATCGCGAAAGTGTAAATTTTCTGTAGTTGAATTTTGCGAATTTTCCGCTGTTTTCGGAAATATACCCAAATAACTCCTCCATTTTCTGTTGAAACATGGAACAATGCATATCACCGTGTAGGTCTTTTAAAGACGAAGAGTTTGATACTATATTTTATATAATTCATTCTGTTTATAAGAGCAGAATCGCGAACGTGTAAATTTTCTGTAGTTGAATTTTGCGAATTTTCCGCTGTTTTCGGAAATATACCTAAATAACTCCTCCATTTTCTGTTGAAACATGGAACAATGCATATCACCGTGTAGGTCTCTTAAAGACGAAGAGATTGATACTATATTTATTATAATTCATTCTGTTTATAAGAGCAGAATCGCGAAAGTGTAAATTTTCTGTAGTTGAATTTTGCGAATTTTCCGCTGTTTTCGGAAATATACCTAAATAACTCCTCCATTTTCTGTTGAAACATGGAACATTGCATATCACCGTGTAGGTCTTTTAAAGACGAAGAGTTTGATACTATATTTTATATAATTTATTCTGTTTATAAGAGCAGAATCGCGAAAGTGTAAATTTTCTGTAGTTGAATTTTGCGAATTTTCCGCTGTTTTCGGAAATATACCTAAATAACTCCTCCATTTTCTGTTGAAACATGGAACAATGCATATCACCGTGTAGGTCTCTTAAAGACGAAGAGATTGATACTATATTTATTATAATTCATTCTGTTTATAAGAGCAGAATCGCGAAAGTGTAAATTTTCTGTAGTTGAATTTTGCGAATTTTCCGCTGTTTTCGGAAATATACCTAAATAACTCCTCCATTTTCTGTTGAAACATGGAACAATGCATATCACCGTGTAGGTCTTTTAAAGACGAAGAGTTTGATACTATATTTTATATAATTTATTCTGTTTATAAGAGCAGAATCGCGAACGTGTAAATTTTCTGTAGTTGAATTTTGCGAATTTTCCGCTGTTTTCGGAAATATACCCAAATAACTCCTGCATTTTCTGTTGAAACATGGAACAATGCATATCACCGTGTAGGTCTCTTAAAGACGAAGAGATTGGTACTATATTTATTATAATTCATTCTGTTTATAAGAGCAGAATCGCGAAAGTGTAATTTTTCTGTAGTTGAATTTTGCGAATTTTCCGCTGTTTTCGGAAATATACCTAAATAACTCCTCCATTTTCTGTTGAAACATGGAACAATGCATATCACCGTGTAGGTCTCTTAAAGACGAAGAGATTGATACTATATTTATTATAATTCATTCTGTTTATAAGAGCAGAATCGCGAAAGTGTAAATTTTCTGTAGTTGAATTTTGCGAATTTTCCGCTGTTTTCGGAAATATACCTAAATAACTCCTCCATTTTCTGTTGAAACATGGAACAATGCATATCACCGTGTAGGTCTCTTAAAGACGAAGAGATTGATACTATATTTATTATAATTCATTCTGTTTATAAGAGCAGAATCGCGAAAGTGTAAATTTTCTGTAGTTGAATTTTGCGAATTTTCCGCTGTTTTCGGAAATATACCTAAATAACTCCTCCATTTTCTGTTGAAACATGGAACATTGCATATCACCGTGTAGGTCTTTTAAAGACGAAGAGTTTGATACTATATTTTTTATAATTTATTCTGTTTATAAGAGCAGAATCGCGAACGTGTAAATTTTCTGTAGTTGAATTTTGCGAATTTTCCGCTGTTTTCGGAAATATATTCAAATAACTCCTCCATTTTCTGTTGAAACATGGAACAATGCATATCACCGTGTAGGTCTCTTAAAGACGAAGAGATTGATACTATATTTATTATAATTCATTCTGTTTATAAGAGCAGAATCGCGAAAGTGTAATTTTTCTGTAGTTGAATTTTGCGAATTTTCCGCTGTTTTCGGAAATATACCTAAATAACTCCTCCATTTTCTGTTGAAACATGGAACAATGCATATCACCGTGTAGGTCTCTTAAAGACGAAGAGATTGATACTATATTTATTATAATTCATTCTGTTTATAAGAGCAGAATCGCGAAAGTGTAAATTTTCTGTAGTTGAATTTTGCGAATTTTCCGCTGTTTTCGGAAATATACCTAAATAACTCCTCCATTTTCTGTTGAAACATGGAACATTGCATATCACCGTGTAGGTCTTTTAAAGACGAAGAGTTTGATACTATATTTTTTATAATTTAGTTTATAAGAGCAGAATCGCGAAAGTGTAAATTTTCTGTAGTTGAATTTTGCGAATTTTCCGCTGTTTTCGGAAATATACCAAATAACTCCTCCATTTTCTGTTGAAACATGGAACAATGCATATCACCGTGTAGGTCTTTTAAAGACGAAGAGATTGATACTATATTTATTATAATTCATTCTGTTTATAAGAGCAGAATCGCGAAAGTGTAAATTTTCTGTAGTTGAATTTTGCGAATTTTCCGCTGTTTTCGGAAATATACCTAAATAACTCCTCCATTTTCTGTTGAAACATGGAACAATGCATATCACCGTGTAGGTCTTTTAAAGACGAAGAGATTGATACTATATTTATTATAATTCATTCTGTTTATAAGAGCAGAATCGCGAAAGTGTAAATTTTCTGTAGTTGAATTTTGCGAATTTTCCGCTGTTTTCGGAAATATACCTAAATAACTCCTCCATTTTCTGTTGAAACATGGAACAATGCATATCACCGTGTAGGTCTTTTAAAGACGAAGAGTTTGATACTATATTTTTTATAATTTATTCTGTTTATAAGAGCAGAATCGCGAAAGTGTAAATTTTCTGTAGTTGAATTTTGCGAATTTTCCGCTGTTTTCGGAAATATACCTAAATAACTCCTCCATTTTCTGTTGAAACATGGAACAATGCATATCACCGTGTAGGTCTCTTAAAGACGAAGAGATTGATACTATATTTATTATAATTCATTCTGTTTATAAGAGCAGAATCGCGAAAGTGTAAATTTTCTGTAGTTGAATTTTGCGAATTTTCCGCTGTTTTCGGAAATATACCTAAATAACTCCTCCATTTTCTGTTGAAACATGGAAAATTGCATATCACCGTGTAGGTCTTTTAAAGACGAAGAGTTTGATACTATATTTTTTATAATTTATTCTGTTTATAAGAGCAGAATCGCGAAAGTGTAAATTTTCTGTAGTTGAATTTTGCGAATTTTCCGCTGTTTTCGGAAATATACCCAAATAACTCCTCCATTTTCTGTTGAAACATGGAACAATGCATATCACCGTGTAGGTCTCTTAAAGACGAAGAGATTGATACTATATTTATTATAATTCATTCTGTTTATAAGAGCAGAATCGCGAAAGTGTAAATTTTCTGTAGTTGAATTTTGCGAATTTTCCGCTGTTTTCGGAAATATACCTAAATAACTCCTCCATTTTCTGTTGAAACATGGAACAATGCATATCACCGTGTAGGTCTTTTAAAAACGAAGAGTTTGATACTATATTTTTAATAATTTATTCTGTTTATAAGAGCAGAATCGCGAAAGTGTAAATTTTCTGTAGTTGAATTTTGCGAATTTTCCGCTGTTTTCGGAAATATACCCAAATAACTCCTCCATTTTCTGTTGAAACATGGAACAATGCATATCACCGTGTAGGTCTCTTAAAGACGAAGAGATTGATACTATATTTATTATAATTCATTCTGTTTATAAGAGCAGAATCGCGAAAGTGTAAATTTTCTGTAGTTGAATTTTGCGAATTTTCCGCTGTTTTCGGAAATATACCCAAATAACTCCTCCATTTTCTGTTGAAACATGGAACAATGCATATCACCGTGTAGGTCTCTTAAAGACGAAGAGATTGATACTATATTTATTATAATTCATTCTGTTTATAAGAGCAGAATCGCGAAAGTGTAAATTTTCTGTAGTTGAATTTTGCGAATTTTCCGCTGTTTTCGGAAATATACCTAAATAACTCCTCCATTTTCTGTTGAAACATGGAACAATGCATATCACCGTGTAGGTCTTTTAAAGACGAAGAGTTTGATACTATATTTTTATAATTTATTCTGTTTATAAGAGCAGAATCGCGAAAGTGTAAATTTTCTGTAGTTGAATTTTGCGAATTTTCCGCTGTTTTCGGAAATATACCTAAATAACTCCTCCATTTTCTGTTGAAACATGGAACAATGCATATCACCGTGTAGGTCTTTTAAAGACGAAGAGATTGATACTATATTTATTATAATTCATTCTGTTTATAAGAGCAGAATCGCGAAAGTGTAAATTTTCTGTAGTTGAATTTTGCGAATTTTCCGCTGTTTTCGGAAATATACCTAAATAACTCCTCCATTTTCTGTTGAAACATGGAACAATGCATATCACCGTGTAGGTCTTTTAAAGACGAAGAGATTGATACTATATTTATTATAATTCATTCTGTTTATAAGAGCAGAATCGCGAAAGTGTAAATTTTCTGTAGTTGAATTTTGCGAATTTTCCGCTGTTTTCGGAAATATACCTAAATAACTCCTCCATTTTCTGTTGAAACATGGAACAATGCATATCACCGTGTAGGTCTTTTAAAGACGAAGAGATTGATACTATATTTATTATAATTCATTCTGTTTATAAGAGCAGAATCGCGAAAGTGTAAATTTTCTGTAGTTGAATTTTGCGAATTTTCCGCTGTTTTCGGAAATATACCTAAATAACTCCTCCATTTTCTGTTGAAACATGGAACAATGCATATCACCGTGTAGGTCTCTTAAAGACGAAGAGATTGATACTATATTTATTATAATTCATTCTGTTTATAAGAGCAGAATCGCGAAAGTGTAAATTTTCTGTAGTTGAATTTTGCGAATTTTCCGCTGTTTTCGGAAATATACCTAAATAACTCCTCCATTTTCTGTTGAAACATGGAACAATGCATATCACCGTGTAGGTCTCTTAAAGACGAAGAGATTGATACTATATTTATTATAATTCATTCTGTTTATAAGAGCAGAATCGCGAAAGTGTAAATTTTCTGTAGTTGAATTTTGCGAATTTTCCGCTGTTTTCGGAAATATATACCTAAATAACTCCTCCATTTTCTGTTGAAACATGGAACAATGCATATCACCGTGTAGGTCTTTTAAAGACGAAGAGATTGATTACTATATTTTTTATATAATTTATTCTGTTTATAAGAGCAGAATCGCGAAAGTGTAAATTTTCTGTAGTTGAATTTTGCGAATTTTCCGCTGTTTTCGGAAATATACCCAAATAACTCCTCCATTTTCTGTTGAAACATGGAACAATGCATATCACCGTGTAGGTCTCTTAAAGACGAAGAGATTGATACTATATTTATTATAATTCATTCTGTTTATAAGAGCAGAATCGCGAAAGTGTAAATTTTCTGTAGTTGAATTTTGCGAATTTTCCGCTGTTTTCGGAAATATACCTAAATAACTCCTCCATTTTCTGTTGAAACATGGAACAATGCATATCACCGTGTAGGTCTCTTAAAGACGAAGAGTTTGATACTATATATTTTATAATTTATTCTGTTTATAAGAGCAGAATCGCGAAAGTGTAAATTTTCTGTAGTTGAATTTTGCGAATTTTCCGCTGTTTTCGGAAATATACCTAAATAACTCCTCCATTTTCTGTTGAAACATGGAACAATGCATATCACCGTGTAGGTCTCTTAAAGACGAAGAGATTGATACTATATTTATTATAATTCATTCTGTTTATAAGAGCAGAATCGCGAAAGTGTAAATTTTCTGTAGTTGAATTTTGCGAATTTTCCGCTGTTTTCGGAAATATACCTAAATAACTCCTCCATTTTCTGTTGAAACATGGAACAATGCATATCACCGTGTAGGTCTCTTAAAGACGAAGAGATTGATACTATATTTATTATAATTCATTCTGTTTATAAGAGCAGAATCGCGAAAGTGTAAATTTTCTGTAGTTGAATTTTGCGAATTTTCCGCTGTTTTCGGAAATATACCTAAATAACTCCTCCATTTTCTGTTGAAACATGGAACAATGCATATCACCGTGTAGGTCTCTTAAAGACGAAGAGATTGATACTATATTTATTATAATTCATTCTGTTTATAAGAGCAGAATCGCGAAAGTGTAAATTTTCTGTAGTTGAATTTTGCGAATTTTCCGCTGTTTTCGGAAATATACCTAAATAACTCCTCCATTTTCTGTTGAAACATGGAACAATGCATATCACCGTGTAGGTCTCTTAAAGACGAAGAGATTGATACTATATTTATTATAATTCATTCTGTTTATAAGAGCAGAATCGCGAAAGTGTAAATTTTCTGTAGTTGAATTTTGCGAATTTTCCGCTGTTTTCGGAAATATACCCTAATAACTCCTCCATTTTCTGTTGAAACATGGAACAATGCATATCACCGTGTAGGTCTTTTAAAGACGAAGAGATTGATACTATATTTATTATAATTCATTCTGTTTATAAGAGCAGAATCGCGAAAGTGTAAATTTTCTGTAGTTGAATTTTGCGAATTTTCCGCTGTTTTCGGAAATATACCTAAATAACTCCTCCATTTTCTGTTGAAACATGGAACAATGCATATCACCGAGTAGGTCTTTTAAAGACGAAGAGTTTGATACTATATTTATTATAATTTATTCTGTTTATAAGAGCAGAATCGCGAAAGTGTAAATTTTCTGTAGTTGAATTTTGCGAATTTTCCGCTGTTTTCGGAAATATACCTAAATAACTCCTCCATTTTCTGTTGAAACATGGAACAATGCATATCACCGTGTAGGTCTTTTAAAGACGAAGAGTTTGATACTATATTTATTATAATTCATTCTGTTTATAAGAGCAGAATCGCGAAAGTGTAAATTTTCTGTAGTTGAATTTTGCGAATTTTCCGCTGTTTTCGGAAATATACCTAAATAACTCCTCCATTTTCTGTTGAAACATGGAACAATGCATATCACCGTGTAGGTCTCTTAAAGACGAAGAGATTGATACTATATTTATTATAATTCATTCTGTTTATAAGAGCAGAATCGCGAAAGTGTAAATTTTCTGTAGTTGAATTTTGCGAATTTTCCGCTGTTTTCGGAAATATACCTAAATAACTCCTCCATTTTCTGTTGAAACATGGAACAATGCATATCACCGTGTAGGTCTCTTAAAGACGAAGAGATTGATACTATATTTATTATAATTCATTCTGTTTATAAGAGCAGAATCGCGAAAGTGTAAATTTTCTGTAGTTGAATTTTGCGAATTTTCCGCTGTTTTCGGAAATATACCTAAATAACTCCTCCATTTTCTGTTGAAACATGGAACAATGCATATCACCGTGTAGGTCTCTTAAAGACGAAGAGATTGATACTATATTTATTATAATTCATTCTGTTTATAAGAGCAGAATCGCGAAAGTGTAAATTTTCTGTAGTTGAATTTTGCGAATTTTCCGCTGTTTTCGGAAATATACCTAAATAACTCCTCCATTTTCTGTTGAAACATGGAACAATGCATATCACCGTGTAGGTCTTTAAAAACGAAGAGATTGATACTATATTTATTATAATTCATTCTGTTTATAAGAGCAGAATCGCGAAAGTGTAAATTTTCTGTAGTTGAATTTTGCGAATTTTCCGCTGTTTTCGGAAATATACCCAAATAACTCCTCCATTTTCTGTTGAAACATGGAACAATGCATATCACCGTGTAGGTCTTTTAAAGACGAAGAGATTGATACTATATTTATTATAATTCATTCTGTTTATAAGAGCAGAATCGCGAAAGTGTAAATTTTCTGTAGTTGAATTTTGCGAATTTTCCGCTGTTTTCGGAAATATACCTAAATAACTCCTCCATTTTCTGTTGAAACATGGAACAATGCATATCACCGTGTAGGTCTCTTAAAGACGAAGAGATTGATACTATATTTATTATAATTCATTCTGTTTATAAGAGCAGAATCGCGAAAGTGTAAATTTTCTGTAGTTGAATTTTGCGAATTTTCCGCTGTTTTCGGAAATATACCTAAATAACTCCTCCATTTTCTGTTGAAACATGGAACAATGCATATCACCGTGTAGGTCTCTTAAAGACGAAGAGATTGATACTATATTTATTATAATTCATTCTGTTTATAAGAGCAGAATCGCGAAAGTGTAAATTTTCTGTAGTTGAATTTTGCGAATTTTCCGCTGTTTTCGGAAATATACCTAAATAACTCCTCCATTTTCTGTTGAAACATGGAACAATGCATATCACCGTGTAGGTCTTTTAAAGACGAAGAGATTGATACTATATTTATTATAATTCATTCTGTTTATAAGAGCAGAATCGCGAAAGTGTAAATTTTCTGTAGTTGAATTTTGCGAATTTTCCGCTGTTTTCGGAAATATACCCAAATAACTCCTCCATTTTCTGTTGAAACATGGAACAATGCATATCACCGTGTAGGTCTCTTAAAGACGAAGAGATTGATACTATATTTATTATAATTTATTCTGTTTATAAGAGCAGAATCGCGAAAGTGTAAATTTTCTGTAGTTGAATTTTGCGAATTTTCCGCTGTTTTCGGAAATATACCCAAATAACTCCTCCATTTTCTGTTGAAACATGGAACAATGCATATCACCGTGTAGGTCTCTTAAAGACGAAGAGATTGATACTATATTTATTATAATTCATTCTGTTTATAAGAGCAGAATCGCGAAAGTGTAAATTTTCTGTAGTTGAATTTTGCGAATTTTCCGCTGTTTTCGGAAATATACCTAAATAACTCCTCCATTTTCTGTTGAAACATGGAACAATGCATATCACCGTGTAGGTCTCTTAAAGACGAAGAGATTGATACTATATTTATTATAATTCATTCTGTTTATAAGAGCAGAATCGCGAAAGTGTAAATTTTCTGTAGTTGAATTTTGCGAATTTTCCGCTGTTTTCGGAAATATACCTAAATAACTCCTCCATTTTCTGTTGAAACATGGAACAATGCATATCACCGTGTAGGTCTCTTAAAGACGAAGAGATTGATACTATATTTATTATAATTCATTCTGTTTATAAGAGCAGAATCGCGAAAGTGTAAATTTTCTGTAGTTGAATTTTGCGAATTTTCCGCTGTTTTCGGAAATATACCTAAATAACTCCTCCATTTTCTGTTGAAACATGGAACATTGCATATCACCGTGTAGGTCTTTTAAAGACGAAGGGATTGATACTATATTTATTATAATTCATTCTGTTTATAAGAGCAGAATCGCGAAAGTGTAAATTTTCTGTAGTTGAATTTTGCGAATTTTCCGCTGTTTTCGGAAATATACCTAAATAACTCCTCCATTTTCTGTTGAAACATGGAACAATGCATATCACCGTGTAGGTCTCTTAAAGACGAAGAGATTGATACTATATTTATTATAATTCATTCTGTTTATAAGAGCAGAATCGCGAAAGTGTAAATTTTCTGTAGTTGAATTTTGCGAATTTTCCGCTGTTTTCGGAAATATACCTAAATAACTCCTCCATTTTCTGTTGAAACATGGAACATTGCATATCACCGTGTAGGTCTTTTAAAGACGAAGAGTTTGATACTATATTTATTATAATTCATTCTGTTTATAAGAGCAGAATCGCGAACGTGTAAATTTTCTGTAGTTGAATTTTGCGAATTTTCCGCTGTTTTCGGAAATATACCTAAATAACTCCTCCATTTTCTGTTGAAACATGGAACAATGCATATCACCGTGTAGGTCTCTTAAAGACGAAGAGATTGATACTATATTTATTATAATTCATTCTGTTTATAAGAGCAGAATCGCGAAAGTGTAAATTTTCTGTAGTTGAATTTTGCGAATTTTCCGCTGTTTTCGGAAATATACCTAAATAACTCCTCCATTTTCTGTTGAAACATGGAACAATGCATATCACCGTGTAGGTCTCTTAAAGACGAAGAGATTGATACTATATTTATTATAATTCATTCTGTTTATAAGAGCAGAATCGCGAAAGTGTAAATTTTCTGTAGTTGAATTTTGCGAATTTTCCGCTGTTTTCGGAAATATACCTAAATAACTCCTCCATTTTCTGTTGAAACATGGAACAATGCATATCACCGTGTAGGTATCTTAAAGACGAAGAGATTGATACTATATTTATTATAATTCATTCTGTTTATAAGAGCAGAATCGCGAAAGTGTAAATTTTCTGTAGTTGAATTTTGCGAATTTTCCGCTGTTTTCGGAAATATACCCAAATAACTCCTCCATTTTCTGTTGAAACATGGAACAATGCATATCACCGTGTAGGTCTTTAAAGACGAAGAGATTGATACTATATTTATTATAATTCATTCTGTTTATAAGAGCAGAATCGCGAAAGTGTAAATTTTCTGTAGTTGAATTTTGCGAATTTTCCGCTGTTTTCGGAAATATACCTAAATAACTCCTCCATTTTCTGTTGAAACATGGAACAATGCATATCACCGTGTAGGTCTCTTAAAGACGAAGAGATTGATACTATATTTATTATAATTCATTCTGTTTATAAGAGCAGAATCGCGAAAGTGTAAATTTTCTGTAGTTGAATTTTGCGAATTTTCCGCTGTTTTCGGAAATATACCTAAATAACTCCTCCATTTTCTGTTGAAACATGGAACAATGCATATCACCGTGTAGGTCTTTTAAAGACGAAGAGTTTAATACTATATTTTTTATAATTTATTCTGTTTATAAGAGCAGAATCGCGAAAGTGTAAATTTTCTGTAGTTGAATTTTGCGAATTTTCCGCTGTTTTCGGAAATATACCCAAATAACTCCTCCATTTTCTGTTGAAACATGGAACAATGCATATCACCGTGTAGGTCTTTTAAAGACGAAGAGATTGATACTATATTTATTATAATTCATTCTGTTTATAAGAGCAGAATCGCGAAAGTGTAAATTTTCTGTAGTTGAATTTTGCGAATTTTCCGCTGTTTTCGGAAATATACCTAAATAACTCCTCCATTTTCTGTTGAAACATGGAACAATGCATATCACCGTGTAGGTCTCTTAAAGACGAAGAGATTGATACTATATTTATTATAATTCATTCTGTTTATAAGAGCAGAATCGCGAAAGTGTAAATTTTCTGTAGTTGAATTTTGCGAATTTTCCGCTGTTTTCGGAAATATACCTAAATAACTCCTCCATTTTCTGTTGAAACATGGAACAATGCATATCACCGTGTAGGTCTCTTAAAGACGAAGAGATTGATACTATATTTATTATAATTCATTCTGTTTATAAGAGCAGAATCGCGAAAGTGTAAATTTTCTGTAGTTGAATTTTGCGAATTTTCCGCTGTTTTCGGAAATATACCCAAATAACTCCTCCATTTTCTGTTGAAACATGGAACAATGCATATCACCGTGTAGGTCTCTTAAAGACGAAGAGATTGATACTATATTTATTATAATTCATTCTGTTTATAAGAGCAGAATCGCGAAAGTGTAAATTTTCTGTAGTTGAATTTTGCGAATTTTCCGCTGTTTTCGGAAATATACCTAAATAACTCCTCCATTTTCTGTTGAAACATGGAACAATGCATATCACCGTGTAGGTCTCTTAAAGACGAAGAGATTGATACTATATTTATTATAATTCATTCTGTTTATAAGAGCAGAATCGCGAAAGTGTAAATTTTCTGTAGTTGAATTTTGCGAATTTTCCGCTGTTTTCGGAAATATACCTAAATAACTCCTCCATTTTCTGTTGAAACATGGAACAATGCATATCACCGTGTAGGTCTCTTAAAGACGAAGAGATTGATACTATATTTATTATAATTCATTCTGTTTATAAGAGCAGAATCGCGAAAGTGTAAATTTTCTGTAGTTGAATTTTGCGAATTTTCCGCTGTTTTCGGAAATATACCTAAATAACTCCTCCATTTTCTGTTGAAACATGGAACAATGCATATCACCGTGTAGGTCTTTTAAAGACGAAGAAATTGATACTATATTTATTATAATTCATTCTGTTTATAAGAGCAGAATCGCGAAAGTGTAAATTTTCTGTAGTTGAATTTTGCGAATTTTCCGCTGTTTTCGGAAATATACCTAAATAACTCCTCCATTTTCTGTTGAAACATGGAACAATGCATATCACCGTGTAGGTCTTTTAAAGACGAAGAGATTGATACTATATTTATTATAATTCATTCTGTTTATAAGAGCAGAATCGCGAAAGTGTAAATTTTCTGTAGTTGAATTTTGCGAATTTTCCGCTGTTTTCGGAAATATACCTAAATAACTCCTCCATTTTCTGTTGAAACATGGAACAATGCATATCACCGTGTAGGTCTCTTAAAGACGAAGAGTTTGATACTATATTTTTTATAATTTATTCTGTTTATAAGAGCAGAATCGCGAAAGTGTAAATTTTCTGTAGTTGAATTTTGCGAATTTTCCGCTGTTTTCGGAAATATACCCAAATAACTCCTCCATTTTCTGTTGAAACATGGAACAATGCATATCACCGTGTAGGTCTCTTAAAGACGAAGAGATTGATACTATATTTATTATAATTCATTCTGTTTATAAGAGCAGAATCGCGAAAGTGTAAATTTTCTGTAGTTGAATTTTGCGAATTTTCCGCTGTTTTCGGAAATATACCTAAATAACTCCTCCATTTTCTGTTGAAACATGGAACAATGCATATCACCGTGTAGGTCTTTTAAAGACGAAGAGATTGATACTATATTTATTATAATTCATTCTGTTTATAAGAGCAGAATCGCGAAAGTGTAAATTTTCTGTAGTTGAATTTTGCGAATTTTCCGCTGTTTTCGGAAATATACCTAAATAACTCCTCCATTTTCTGTTGAAACATGGAACAATGCATATCACCGTGTAGGTCTCTTAAAGACGAAGAGATTGATACTATAATTATTATAATTCATTCTGTTTATAAGAGCAGAATCGCGAAAGTGTAAATTTTCTGTAGTTGAATTTTGCGAATTTTCCGCTGTTTTCGGAAATATACCTAAATAACTCCTCCATTTTCTGTTGAAACATGGAACAATGCATATCACCGTGTAGGTCTCTTAAAGACGAAGAGATTGATACTATATTTATTATAATTCATTCTGTTTATAAGAGCAGAATCGCGAAAGTGTAAATTTTCTGTAGTTGAATTTTGCGAATTTTCCGCTGTTTTCGGAAATATACCTAAATAACTCCTCCATTTTCTGTTGAAACATGGAACAATGCATATCACCGTGTAGGTCTCTTAAAGACGAAGAGATTGATACTATATTTATTATAATTCATTCTGTTTATAAGAGCAGAATCGCGAAAGTGTAAATTTTCTGTAGTTGAATTTTGCGAATTTTCCGCTGTTTTCGGAAATATACCTAAATAACTCCTCCATTTTCTGTTGAAACATGGAACAATGCATATCACCGTGTAGGTCTCTTAAAGACGAAGAGTTTGATACTATATTTTTTATAATTTATTCTGTTTATAAGAGCAGAATCGCGAAAGTGTAAATTTTCTGTAGTTGAATTTTGCGAATTTTCCGCTGTTTTCGGAAATATACCTAAATAACTCCTCCATTTTCTGTTGAAACATGGAACAATGCATATCACCGTGTAGGTCTCTTAAAGACGAAGAGATTGATACTATATTTATTATAATTCATTCTGTTTATAAGAGCAGAATCGCGAAAGTGTAAATTTTCTGTAGTTGAATTTTGCGAATTTTCCGCTGTTTTCGGAAATATACCTAAATAACTCCTCCATTTTCTGTTGAAACATGGAACAATGCATATCACCGTGTAGGTCTCTTAAAGACGAAGAGATTGATACTATATTTATTATAATTCATTCTGTTTATAAGAGCAGAATCGCGAAAGTGTAAATTTTCTGTAGTTGAATTTTGCGAATTTTCCGCTGTTTTCGGAAATATACCTAAATAACTCCTCCATTTTCTGTTGAAACATGGAACAATGCATATCACCGTGTAGGTCTCTTAAAGACGAAGAGATTGATACTATATTTATTATAATTCATTCTGTTTATAAGAGCAGAATCGCGAAAGTGTAAATTTTCTGTAGTTGAATTTTGCGAATTTTCCGCTGTTTTCGGAAATATACCTAAATAACTCCTCCATTTTCTGTTGAAACATGGAACAATGCATATCACCGTGTAGGTCTCTTAAAGACGAAGAGATTGATACTATATTTATTATAATTCATTCTGTTTATAAGAGCAGAATCGCGAAAGTGTAAATTTTCTGTAGTTGAATTTTGCGAATTTTCCGCTGTTTTCGGAAATATACCTAAATAACTCCTCCATTTTCTGTTGAAACATGGAACAATGCATATCACCGTGTAGGTCTCTTAAAGACGAAGAGATTGATACTATATTTATTATAATTCATTCTGTTTATAAGAGCAGAATCGCGAAAGTGTAAATTTTCTGTAGTTGAATTTTGCGAATTTTCCGCTGTTTTCGGAAATATACCTAAATAACTCCTCCATTTTCTGTTGAAACATGGAACAATGCATATCACCGTGTAGGTCTTTTAAAGACGAAGAGTTTGATACTATATTTTTAATATTTTTTTCTGTTTATAAGAGCAGAATCGCGAAAGTGTAAATTTTCTGTAGTTGAATTTTGCGAATTTTCCGCTGTTTTCGGAAATATACCAAAATAACTCCTCCATTTTCTGTTGAAACATGGAACAATGCATATCACCGTGTAGGTCTTTTAAAGACGAAGAGATTGATACTATATTTATTATAATTCATTCTGTTTATAAGAGCAGAATCGCGAAAGTGTAAATTTTCTGTAGTTGAATTTTGCGAATTTTCCGCTGTTTTCGGAAATATACCCAAATAACTCCTCCATTTTCTGTTGAAACATGGAACAATGCATATCACCGTGTAGGTCTTTTAAAGACGAAGAGATTGATACTATATTTATTATAATTCATTCTGTTTATAAGAGCAGAATCGCGAAAGTGTAAATTTTCTGTAGTTGAATTTTGCGAATTTTCCGCTGTTTTCGGAAATATACCTAAATAACTCCTCCATTTTCTGTTGAAACATGGAACAATGCATATCACCGTGTAGGTCTTTTAAAGACGAAGAGATTGATACTATATTTATTATAATTCATTCTGTTTATAAGAGCAGAATCGCGAAAGTGTAAATTTTCTGTAGTTGAATTTTGCGAATTTTCCGCTGTTTTCGGAAATATACCTAAATAACTCCTCCATTTTCTGTTGAAACATGGAACAATGCATATCACCGTGTAGGTCTTTTAAAGACGAAGGGATTGATACTATATTTATTATAATTCATTCTGTTTATAAGAGCAGAATCGCGAAAGTGTAAATTTTCTGTAGTTGAATTTTGCGAATTTTCCGCTGTTTTCGGAAATATACCTAAATAACTCCTCCATTTTCTGTTGAAACATGGAACAATGCATATCACCGTGTAGGTCTTTTAAAGACGAAGAGATTGATACTATATTTATTATAATTCATTCTGTTTATAAGAGCAGAATCGCGAAAGTGTAAATTTTCTGTAGTTGAATTTTGCGAATTTTCCGCTGTTTTCGGAAATATACCCAAATAACTCCTCCATTTTCTGTTGAAACATGGAACAATGCATATCACCGTGTAGGTCTCTTAAAGACGAAGAGATTGATACTATATTTATTATAATTCATTCTGTTTATAAGAGCAGAATCGCGAAAGTGTAAATTTTCTGTAGTTGAATTTTGCGAATTTTCCGCTGTTTTCGGAAATATACCTAAATAACTCCTCCATTTTCTGTTGAAACATGGAACAATGCATATCACCGTGTAGGTCTCTTAAAGACGAAGAGATTGATACTATATTTATTATAATTCATTCTGTTTATAAGAGCAGAATCGCGAAAGTGTAAATTTTCTGTAGTTGAATTTTGCGAATTTTCCGCTGTTTTCGGAAATATACCTAAATAACTCCTCCATTTTCTGTTGAAACATGGAACAATGCATATCACCGTGTAGGTCTTTTAAAGACGAAGAGATTGATACTATATTTATTATAATTCATTCTGTTTATAAGAGCAGAATCGCGAAAGTGTAAATTTTCTGTAGTTGAATTTTGCGAATTTTCCGCTGTTTTCGGAAATATACCTAAATAACTCCTCCATTTTCTGTTGAAACATGGAACAATGCATATCACCGTGTAGGTCTTTTAAAGACGAAGAGATTGATACTATATTTATTATAATTCATTCTGTTTATAAGAGCAGAATCGCGAAAGTGTAAATTTTCTGTAGTTGAATTTTGCGAATTTTCCGCTGTTTTCGGAAATATACCCAAATAACTCCTCCATTTTCTGTTGAAACATGGAACAATGCATATCACCGTGTAGGTCTTTTAAAGACGAAGAGATTTATACTATATTTATTATAATTCATTCTGTTTATAAGAGCAGAATCGCGAAAGTGTAAATTTTCTGTAGTTGAATTTTGCGAATTTTCCGCTGTTTTCGGAAATATACCTAAATAACTCCTCCATTTTCTGTTGAAACATGGAACAATGCATATCACCGTGTAGGTCTTTTAAAGACGAAGAGATTGATACTATATTTATTATAATTCATTCTGTTTATAAGAGCAGAATCGCGAAAGTGTAAATTTTCTGTAGTTGAATTTTGCGAATTTTCCGCTGTTTTCGGAAATATACCCAAATAACTCCTCCATTTTCTGTTGAAACATGGAACAATGCATATCACCGTGTAGGTCTCTTAAAGACGAAGAGATTGATACTATATTTATTATAATTCATTCTGTTTATAAGAGCAGAATCGCGAAAGTGTAAATTTTCTGTAGTTGAATTTTGCGAATTTTCCGCTGTTTTCGGAAATATACCTAAATAACTCCTCCATTTTCTGTTGAAACATGGAACAATGCATATCACCGTGTAGGTCTTTTAAAGACGAAGACATTGATACTATATTTATTATAATTCATTCTGTTTATAAGAGCAGAATCGCGAAAGTGTAAATTTTCTGTAGTTGAATTTTGCGAATTTTCCGCTGTTTTCGGAAATATACCTAAATAACTCCTCCATTTTCTGTTGAAACATGGAACATTGCATATCACCGTGTAGGTCTCTTAAAGACGAAGAGATTGATACTATATTTATTATAATTCATTCTGTTTATAAGAGCAGAATCGCGAAAGTGTAAATTTTCTGTAGTTGAATTTTGCGAATTTTCCGCTGTTTTCGGAAATATACCTAAATAACTCCTCCATTTTCTGTTGAAACATGGAACAATGCATATCACCGTGTAGGTCTCTTAAAGACGAAGAGATTGATACTATATTTATTATAATTCATTCTGTTTATAAGAGCAGAATCGCGAAAGTGTAAATTTTCTGTAGTTGAATTTTGCGAATTTTCCGCTGTTTTCGGAAATATACCTAAATAACTCCTCCATTTTCTGTTGAAACATGGAACAATGCATATCACCGTGTAGGTCTTTTAAAGACGAAGAGTTTGATACTATATTTTATATAATTTATTCTGTTTATAAGAGCAGAATCGCGAACGTGTAAATTTTCTGTAGTTGAATTTTGCGAATTTTCCGCTGTTTTCGGAAATATACCTAAATAACTCCTCCATTTTCTGTTGAAACATGGAACAATGCATATCACCGTGTAGGTCTCTTAAAGACGAAGAGATTGATACTATATTTATTATAATTCATTCTGTTTATAAGAGCAGAATCGCGAAAGTGTAAATTTTCTGTAGTTGAATTTTGCGAATTTTCCGCTGTTTTCGGAAATATACCTAAATAACTCCTCCATTTTCTGTTGAAACATGGAACAATGCATATCACCGTGTAGGTCTCTTAAAGACGAAGAGATTGATACTATATTTATTATAATTCATTCTGTTTATAAGAGCAGAATCGCGAAAGTGTAAATTTTCTGTAGTTGAATTTTGCGAATTTTCCGCTGTTTTCGGAAATATACCTAAATAACTCCTCCATTTTCTGTTGAAACATGGAACAATGCATATCACCGTGTAGGTCTCTTAAAGACGAAGAGATTGATACTATATTTATTATAATTCATTCTGTTTATAAGAGCAGAATCGCGAAAGTGTAAATTTTCTGTAGTTGAATTTTGCGAATTTTCCGCTGTTTTCGGAAATATACCCAAATAACTCCTCCATTTTCTGTTGAAACATGGAACAATGCATATCACCGTGTAGGTCTTTTAAAGACGAAGAGATTGATACTATATTTATTATAATTCATTCTGTTTATAAGAGCAGAATCGCGAAAGTGTAAATTTTCTGTAGTTGAATTTTGCGAATTTTCCGCTGTTTTCGGAAATATACCTAAATAACTCCTCCATTTTCTGTTGAAACATGGAACAATGCATATCACCGTGTAGGTCTTTTAAAGACGAAGAGTTTGATACTATATTTATTATAATTCATTCTGTTTATAAGAGCAGAATCGCGAAAGTGTAAATTTTCTGTAGTTGAATTTTGCGAATTTTCCGCTGTTTTCGGAAATATACCTAAATAACTCCTCCATTTTCTGTTGAAACATGGAACAATGCATATCACCGTGTAGGTCTCTTAAAGACGAAGAGATTGATACTATATTTATTATAATTCATTCTGTTTATAAGAGCAGAATCGCGAAAGTGTAATTTTTCTGTAGTTGAATTTTGCGAATTTTCCGCTGTTTTCGGAAATATACCTAAATAACTCCTCCATTTTCTGTTGAAACATGGAACAATGCATATCACCGTGTAGGTCTCTTAAAGACGAAGAGATTGATACTATATTTATTATAATTCATTCTGTTTATAAGAGCAGAATCGCGAAAGTGTAAATTTTCTGTAGTTGAATTTTGCGAATTTTCCGCTGTTTTCGGAAATATACCTAAATAACTCCTCCATTTTCTGTTGAAACATGGAAAATTGCATATCACCGTGTAGGTCTTTTAAAGACGAAGAGTTTGATACTATATTTATTATAATTCATTCTGTTTATAAGAGCAGAATCGCGAAAGTGTAAATTTTCTGTAGTTGAATTTTGCGAATTTTCCGCTGTTTTCGGAAATATACCCAAATAACTCCTCCATTTTCTGTTGAAACATGGAACAATGCATATCACCGTGTAGGTCTCTTAAAGACGAAGAGATTGATACTATATTTATTATAATTCATTCTGTTTATAAGAGCAGAATCGCGAAAGTGTAAATTTTCTGTAGTTGAATTTTGCGAATTTTCCGCTGTTTTCGGAAATATACCTAAATAACTCCTCCATTTTCTGTTGAAACATGGAACAATGCATATCACCGTGTAGGTCTCTTAAAGACGAAGAGATTGATACTATATTTATTATAATTCATTCTGTTTATAAGAGCAGAATCGCGAAAGTGTAAATTTTCTGTAGTTGAATTTTGCGAATTTTCCGCTGTTTTCGGAAATATACCTAAATAACTCCTCCATTTTCTGTTGAAACATGGAACAATGCATATCACCGTGTAGGTCTTTTAAAGACGAAGAGATTGATACTATATTTATTATAATTCATTCTGTTTATAAGAGCAGAATCGCGAAAGTGTAAATTTTCTGTAGTTGAATTTTGCGAATTTTCCGCTGTTTTCGGAAATATACCCAAATAACTCCTCCATTTTCTGTTGAAACATGGAACAATGCATATCACCGTGTAGGTCTCTTAAAGACGAAGAGATTGATACTATATTTATTATAATTCATTCTGTTTATAAGAGCAGAATCGCGAAAGTGTAAATTTTCTGTAGTTGAATTTTGCGAATTTTCCGCTGTTTTCGGAAATATACCTAAATAACTCCTCCATTTTCTGTTGAAACATGGAACAATGCATATCACCGTGTAGGTCTTTTAAAGACGAAGAGATTGATACTATATTTTATATAATTTATTCTGTTTATAAGAGCAGAATCGCGAAAGTGTAAATTTTCTGTAGTTGAATTTTGCGAATTTTCCGCTGTTTTCGGAAATATACCCAAATAACTCCTCCATTTTCTGTTGAAACATGGAACAATGCATATCACCGTGTAGGTCTTTTAAAGACGAAGAGAATGATACTATATTTATTATAATTCATTCTGTTTATAAGAGCAGAATCGCGAAAGTGTAAATTTTCTGTAGTTGAATTTTGCGAATTTTCCGCTGTTTTCGGAAATATACCTAAATAACTCCTCCATTTTCTGTTGAAACATGGAACAATGCATATCACCGTGTAGGTCTCTTAAAGACGAAGAGATTGATACTATATTTATTATAATTCATTCTGTTTATAAGAGCAGAATCGCGAAAGTGTAAATTTTCTGTAGTTGAATTTTGCGAATTTTCCGCTGTTTTCGGAAATATACCTAAATAACTCCTCCATTTTCTGTTGAAACATGGAACAATGCATATCACCGTGTAGGTCTTTTAAAGACGAAGAGATTGATACTATATTTATTATAATTCATTCTGTTTATAAGAGCAGAATCGCGAACGTGTAAATTTTCTGTAGTTGAATTTTGCGAATTTTCCGCTGTTTTCGGAAATATACCCAAATAACTCCTCCATTTTCTGTTGAAACATGGAACAATGCATATCACCGTGTAGGTCTCTTAAAGACGAAGAGATTGATACTATATTTATTATAATTCATTCTGTTTATAAGAGCAGAATCGCGAAAGTGTAAATTTTCTGTAGTTGAATTTTGCGAATTTTCCGCTGTTTTCGGAAATATACCTAAATAACTCCTCCATTTTCTGTTGAAACATGGAACAATGCATATCACCGTGTAGGTCTTTTAAAGACGAAGAGATTGATACTATATTTTATATAATTTATTCTGTTTATAAGAGCAGAATCGCGAAAGTGTAAATTTTCTGTAGTTGAATTTTGCGAATTTTCCGCTGTTTTCGGAAATATACCTAAATAACTCCTCCATTTTCTGTTGAAACATGGAACAATGCATATCACCGTGTAGGTCTTTTAAAGACGAAGAGATTGATACTATATTTATTATAATTCATTCTGTTTATAAGAGCAGAATCGCGAAAGTGTAAATTTTCTGTAGTTGAATTTTGCGAATTTTCCGCTGTTTTCGGAAATATACCTAAATAACTCCTCCATTTTCTGTTGAAACATGGAACAATGCATATCACCGTGTAGGTCTATTAAAGACGAAGAGATTGATACTATATTTATTATAATTCATTCTGTTTATAAGAGCAGAATCGCGAAAGTGTAAATTTTCTGTAGTTGAATTTTGCGAATTTTCCGCTGTTTTCGGAAATATACCTAAATAACTCCTCCATTTTCTGTTGAAACATGGAACAATGCATATCACCGTGTAGGTCTTTTAAAGACGAAGAGATTGATACTATATTTATTATAATTCATTCTGTTTATAAGAGCAGAATCGCGAAAGTGTAAATTTTCTGTAGTTGAATTTTGCGAATTTTCCGCTGTTTTCGGAAATATAACAAAATAACTCCTCCATTTTCTGTTGAAACATGGAACAATGCATATCACCGTGTAGGTCTTTTAAAGACGAAGAGATTGATACTATATTTATTATAATTCATTCTGTTTATAAGAGCAGAATCGCGAAAGTGTAAATTTTCTGTAGTTGAATTTTGCGAATTTTCCGCTGTTTTCGGAAATATACCCAAATAACTCCTCCATTTTCTGTTGAAACATGGAACAATGCATATCACCGTGTAGGTCTCTTAAAGACGAAGAGATTGATACTATATTTATTATAATTCATTCTGTTTATAAGAGCAGAATCGCGAAAGTGTAAATTTTCTGTAGTTGAATTTTGCGAATTTTCCGCTGTTTTCGGAAATATACCTAAATAACTCCTCCATTTTCTGTTGAAACATGGAACAATGCATATCACCGTGTAGGTCTTTTAAAGACGAAGAGATTGATACTATATTTATTATAATTCATTCTGTTTATAAGAGCAGAATCGCGAAAGTGTAAATTTTCTGTAGTTGAATTTTGCGAATTTTCCGCTGTTTTCGGAAATATACCAAATAACTCCTCCATTTTCTGTTGAAACATGGAACAATGCATATCACCGTGTAGGTCTTTTTAAAGACGAAGAGATTGATACTATATTTATTATAATTCATTCTGTTTATAAGAGCAGAATCGCGAAAGTGTAAATTTTCTGTAGTTGAATTTTGCGAATTTTCCGCTGTTTTCGGAAATATACCTAAATAACTCCTCCATTTTCTGTTGAAACATGGAACAATGCATATCACCGTGTAGGTCTTTTAAAGACGAAGAGTGTGATACTATATTTTTTATAATTTATTCTGTTTATAAGAGCAGAATCGCGAAAGTGTAAATTTTCTGTAGTTGAATTTTGCGAATTTTCCGCTGTTTTCGGAAATATACCAAAATAACTCCTCCATTTTCTGTTGAAACATGGAACAATGCATATCACCGTGTAGGTCTTTTAAAGACGAAGATTTTGATACTATATTTATTATAATTCATTCTGTTTATAAGAGCAGAATCGCGAAAGTGTAAATTTTCTGTAGTTGAATTTTGCGAATTTTCCGCTGTTTTCGGAAATATACTAAAATAACTCCTCCATTTTCTGTTGAAACATGGAACAATGCATATCACCGTGTAGGTCTCTTAAAGACGAAGAGATTGATACTATATTTATTATAATTCATTCTGTTTATAAGAGCAGAATCGCGAAAGTGTAAATTTTCTGTAGTTGAATTTTGCGAATTTTCCGCTGTTTTCGGAAATATACCTAAATAACTCCTCCATTTTCTGTTGAAACATGGAACAATGCATATCACCGTGTAGGTCTTTTAAAGACGAAGAGTTTGATACTATATTTATTATAATTCATTCTGTTTATAAGAGCAGAATCGCGAAAGTGTAAATTTTCTGTAGTTGAATTTTGCGAATTTTCCGCTGTTTTCGGAAATATACCTAAATAACTCCTCCATTTTCTGTTGAAACATGGAACAATGCATATCACCGTGTAGGTCTTTTAAAGACGAAGAGTTTGATACTATATTTATTATAATTCATTCTGTTTATAAGAGCAGAATCGCGAACGTGTAAATTTTCTGTAGTTGAATTTTGCGAATTTTCCGCTGTTTTCGGAAATATACCCAAATAACTCCTCCATTTTCTGTTGAAACATGGAACAATGCATATCACCGTGTAGGTCTCTTAAAGACGAAGAGATTGATACTATATTTATTATAATTCATTCTGTTTATAAGAGCAGAATCGCGAAAGTGTAAATTTTTCTGTAGTTGAATTTTGCGAATTTTCCGCTGTTTTCGGAAATATACCTAAATAACTCCTCCATTTTCTGTTGAAACATGGAACATTGCATATCACCGTGTAGGTCTTTTAAAGACGAAGAGTTTGATACTATATTTTTAATAATTTATTCTGTT
>JAGEOH010000357.1:22500-47500 GCA_032207245.1 Pardosa pseudoannulata | reverse complement strand
AATAATTATCCAAGAATTTTAATAAAAATAATCAGGATAATTTTGTAGTGGCTCACTGAGTAATATTTATTCTTTGACCAACACACCTTGTGGTAATGATATTTAGATCTTGTCTGCCAGTTGATTATAGAAATCGTATAATCTAATAAAACATTTTGAAATTTAATCGAAAGAAAAAAGTTTTGACCCTAAATGAACAAACAATGAAACAAACAAGTTTCTTTTATCTAAATATACATTTCTAAAATTTTATTCGTTAAAATTATAGGTGCTCACAGGCGTGTGCGTCTGCATAATAAGCAAACTTATCCATTTGGAGAACCTTAATTACACGTCGTCGGGGACTCCAGTTTTTAGCATTTTTTTTAAGCACAATATTTGGATTTTGCAGAAACGATGCCAAACTTTGTAGTCTTTTAATTTTGCGTCTCGTCGTTAAGATGGTGTAATATTAATATATATATATATATATATATATATATATATATATATGTATATATAATATATATATATATATATATATATATAAATATATATATATATATATATATATATATATATATGTATATATATATATATATATATATATATATATATATATATATATATATATATATATATATATATATATATATATATGTATATATATATATATATATATATATATATATATGTATATATATATGTATATGTATATGTATAAGTATATATATATATATATATATATATATATATATATATATATATATATATATATATATATATATATATATATATATATTGTAATACTAGACTCAAGACTCGAGTTGGTTTTACATGGCCCCTGGTTTTTTCGGCGGCCGAAGACTGACACCCCGAGGTAGGGTTGGCAAGGTTCAACAGGAGGGGGGCGATGGATGCCACCCCCGCGCTCGCCAGCTGCAGAAAAGGACATTTTTTCCCGTGGAGGAGAAAACTTGACCGAGGGGGGGATTCCCCCCGGCCCTCACGAAAAGGAGTGAAACGGAGATGCCCAGTCGGAACGACGGGCGCCTCCCCGATAATTACGGGCGGTTATGGGGCTCCTTAGCCAGAAGGCCTTATCCCCGATCTAAAGGTAGACAGTAAGCGAGGTGAGCTCTGTTAAGAAAAAATATAATTTTAAATTTAGGAAGGAGTAATTTAGATGCCGGTCATTAAAAGGTGGGTAAGATAAATCGTAAGGGCTGGTGGTTGTGGTCTTGAACCTGAAAAATACTCAACAAAAGTATTAATACCCTGAAAGAAAATGAATAATTAGTAGGCACTTTTAGGTTTTACACTAGATGGAGTCTTACGATTTAAATAAAAACATCAAACACAGTTAGGTACAATTTCTGCTCCATAATAAAAAATACACATAAATATTTTTATTTATTTTTATTATTTTATAATTTTTATTTTTATTTTTATTTTTTTATATATTTTTTATATTTTTTTTTCACCACATCACATCACATTTACGTTACAACATAAAAGGGAAGGGGATGAAGTAATAAGCACCGAGAGGAAAAGATTAAGGTAGAATATCTATTGTCAGGAAATCAGAGCGGCGTGGGCCTGCGTATCTTAGAAGGGCTATTGTGGTCGTAATCCGGAAGTTCGGCTATTATTTCATTTGGAATACTATTGAGGCTATTGTAAAAATTTTGGGATGATTTAATACAAGACTTTTTTTACGTTAACATATTGAAATCACGTCTTATTACTTCATTGGATAAATATCGATGTGCGCCTCTAACAAGCCTCATAAATTTATTTTGTACTTTTTCAATTAAATTCATATTAGACTTCGCGGCAAACGACCAGACCGGAGCTGCGTAAAGAGCGGTAGGAAGAACTATTGTTTTATATAAAAGAATTTTATTTTTATTACTTAAGTGTTTACTATTAAGAAGCATTTTTAAATTTTCTAATTTTCCTATCATTTTATTTTTGACTTCCGTTATGTGAGGACGCCAGGTTAGTTTTTTGTCTAATATTACACCTAAATATTTTACAGAGTTTTCCCAGTTAATTGCCTCGTCGAGTAGATATAATCTAGGGGGAGTTTTGTAAGTACGAGTAAAATATATAGCATTACATTTAGAGGGGTTGACTTTAATTTTCCATTTAGTAAACCAATCTTCCAGAGTGTCCAGGTGTGAATGAATGTAACTAGCAACAGAGTTTATGTGTGGGGCTGAAGCAATTATAGCCGTGTCATCCACATACAAGGCTAGAGAAGTATAATCATTTCTAGGAATATCATTATTATAAAAATTAAACAGGGTGGGACCTAAGATGGAGCCTTGTTGAACACCTGCTGTTATTGATTTTAAAGTGGAGAAAGTGTTTTGTATGCGGACGGTGAAATGACGATCGCAAAGGTAATTGTGTAAGAAATGTATTAAAGCATCAGGCATTTTGAGCTGGATTAGTTTGTAAATGAGGCCTACATGCGAGATGCGGTCGAAAGCCTTTGCGATGTCTAAGAAGAGTGCACCAGTTGGCTTACGTGATTGTAATCCCTCGCTAGCGAGTTCCACAACACGAAGCAACTGATGAGATGTGTTGTGCTGGTTACGAAAACCAAATTGCTCCGGAATTAGCACATTATTTCCCTGCAGGAAGAATTGGAGGCGGTTATATATCACTCGCTCGGCAATTTTACTGAGGCAACTCAATAGACTAATTGGGCGATAACTAGCAGGAAAAGTTAGATTAGCTTTAGGTTTGGGTATAGGACACACTATTGCAGTTTTCCAGGCATTTGGAAAATATTTAAATTTCATCATATAGTTAATTATTGCCGTTAAATAAATTAATATATTAGGAGGTAGGTTTTTAATACATCTATTTGAGATTTCATCTATTCCAGGAGATTTATTATTTTTAAGATTTTTAATAATTAAAGCAACTTCTGCGATAGTAGCCGGAGTTAAATCATTACTTGGAGGGTTACTAAGAAAATTATTTACTGTACTAATAACCTGGCGGTCGTGATCCTCGTCTTCTAGATCCTCATTAGGCGCAAATTGAGTTTCATAAACTTCCGCGATCGCTTCTGCTTTACCAGCCGGATCGAATGCTACACCATTTAATTCATGGATGGGAGGTATGCTGTTATAACCATTACCCCTCAGACGCTTCTGAAATTTCCATAAAGAATTGTCCTCGGTAGTAAGGTTACTTATGAAATCTGACCATTGTTTCTGTCTATAAATTTGAATCTTTTCTCTGACAGTCCGCTTGAGAACAAAGTACTCTTGCCTGGATGAAGGGGTACGAAGGTATTGATAAAGTTTACGTGCTGCATTTCTATTATGAATTAAATTCTTAATATGGGTAGGTAATTTATGAACTTTAGGTTTTTTAATTATATGGGAAGAACTTTTCTTAGCTGCATTAATAGTTTCAGTTAAGTTAATTACAGCACTTTCTATACAATTAGTAGATCTAATACTAGGAAAAAATAATTTAGCAGAGGCAAGAGTTTCCTGGAACTGACGCCAATTCAGTATAAGTGGTGGGCTCAGAAACTTGGGTAGTCAACTGCAGATCGATTGTCAGAAGAACTGGCAAATGATCTGAGTCAAAAATATCCAGAGTTTCAACATTACATTTAAAGGGGACGTTTTTGATGAGAGCAAGGTCAATAGTGGAGGGTCGTCCTGAAGAAAAATGAGTGGGGGTGGGGGGGTGAAGAAGGTTAACATCAGTATTATCGGTGACTAAATTTAGAAGCTCTCGGCCATAATTGTTAGTACTATAGCAGTTCCAGGCTTTGTTACGGGCATTAAAGTCACCAGCCATAACAGAGTAGTTAGAGTAATTAAGAATTTTAAGAATATCATCTTTAGGGAAACCTCTACCAATTTTAAAATAAGCATTAGTTATTAGAATTTTGTTATTGTTATCAGGCAAAACCATAACAGAGTCGGACTCAAGTACGTCCGAAACAAGGTCAGATACAGCATAGTGATTGATAGATCTTTTAATATAAATGGCAAGACCACCCTGGGGTTGTCTGCCAACAGTAGCACGATCCTTACGGTAAAGTATATAATTAGCAATGTTATACCTAATATCCGGTTTTAATTTAGTTTCCTGAATTAATACAATATCTATATCAGAGTCTTCTAAATAATTCCTAAGTTCGGTAATTTTATTACCGAGGCCGTTTGCATTCCAAAATAAAATATTGAGGGTAGAGACACATTGATATTTAACCATCATGGGGTTTGTCAAAATAATTAGCTATAACTTCGAAAGCCATCAGGAGTTTTTGAATTGGATCATTATTTTCTTTCATAATTTTGGCTATTTCTTTAAACATATTAATGATATCTTTAACATTATAGTTTTTAGTGAAGTCTACAATTAATTTAAATAATTCACCTATACCTTCCTGATTAGAATTATTACTATTAGAGTTATTTTCATTAGAGTTAGTTTTCTTAGTAGTATTTTTATTATTATTATTAGCAGGTTTAGCACTATTTGGTTTTTCATTTTTCCTTTTATCATTAGGCTTTAAGCTGCTAGTTTCTTTAGTTTTAATTGGGGATTGAGTTTTTTCTTTAATTGGGGTAGAATTGGAGGTTATTAAGCTTGAAGTTGGGATAGCTATTTTAGGATTATTACCTGTTGTATTATTTTTTCTCTGATCCCAAGCATTAACTGCTGGAATAGGGGCAGGGGTGAAGCTTTGAGGTTTTTTAGTATTTTTGTTTTTTAGTTTGTTGGCAGGATGAGCCCTGAGCCGCTTTTACGTAGATCTGTGTTAAATCTGTAATATATTCTATATAGTTAGCTTATATAGAATATATTTAATACAAATTTATCAGTTTATAATTATTTCACAAATGTGTATTCTTTAGTATTCTAATTTCTTTGATTAATTATGTTTATCTAATATTGACACTATTTGTACAGAGATTAAATATCAATTATGAAATTTACCCTTTTAACTGATCTTTAAATATTGCACTTTTCTATAAATTGAAATATTTCTGAGAATATTCTGTATATTAATTGTATATTCTTTAGTATTCTAATTTTTTTTTGATTAATTATGTTTATCTAATATTGACACTGTTTGTACAGAGGATGGATATCAATTATGAAATTTAACCTTTTAATTGATCTTTAAAAAGGTGATGTGGCAACTGGACTATATGGGCCGAGCCCTTCAATCCAGAGACTTCTGTCAGTAAGCGCGAAAATGACAACGAGCGAAAAATAAACACATAAAAGAGCAAAGAGATAGAAGGGTGGATTCGCGAGTTTATAATACAAAACTAGAGAGGAGAGAGCTTAGGGATAGAAAAACATAAAATTGTAGCGGGTACAATTACTCCCCTCTGCTTTTTTTACGATAGGTGGAGCAAAAATCTATCTAGTGTGTTCTAATATAGTGTCAGTGGTCTATGAGAGTGTGTGTTTGTTCTCTTTGTTGTTTTGTGTTCTGTGTTATGGAACATGGACGAATTTTTTTTCCTCAACGCCATTTGAAATAAGAGTTTCGTCCTTCTACAAAATATTTTTGTGGCCAGTGACATCCGTATAATTGATCTTTAAACATTTCACTTTTCTATAAATTGAAATATTTCTGAGACTATTCTGGGTATTAACTGTGTATTCTTTAGTAATCTAATTTCTTTGATTAATTATGTTCATCTAATATTGACACTATTTGTACAGAGATTGAATATCAATTATGAAATTTACCCTTTCAATTGATCTTTAAACATTGCACTATTCTATATATTGAAATATTTCTACGAATATTCTGTGTATTAATTGTGTAAAAGCTTACTGCTTTTACATCAAAATTACTATATAGTATTATTTTGCTATTTTTATTTGCTATCAGATAATACAAAAATTCAAATAAAAAAATGTGTTCTTTTTTTATTAAGAAAACAAAAATTGAATACATGTTTTTACTGCAATAATAATATTTAAAAAAGTACAAAATTAATTATTATATTCACAAAATTTCATAAGTTCTCTTCATTCTTTCCACTGAATCTAAAACAAAGAAAATACAGATATAAATTTTAATAAATATAAAATTGCAGTATTAATACAATTTCATTAAAATTATTTCATCTCCAATTCTTGATTAGATAAATTGCACAAAAACTTTATGCTTTATTATTTACACGCTTTTTATGCATATAAATTCAAAGTTTAATAATTTTTTTTATAGATGAAGTATTACTAACAGAGTTTTTATTACATTTATAAATATAATTCCTATCTACTTTTTCAATAGACATAAGAGGATTAATGATTCCTTAATAAATGAATCATTAATCCTCAATGTTTCTATTAAATCATAGAGAGTAAAAGGAACTTTAAATGCTAATTAGTTTAAAAGTCTAAGGCACATCCATGAACTAGTTTTAAACTGAGGTAGGCTGTTCTTAGCTGACAAATAAATTCTTTAAAATGGTTTCTTTTTTTACCGATACCAGTGATATAGCCAGAATTTATTTGCATGGAGGGTTCAAAAGTCTTAATCTAAAGTACAGTGAACAATCAATTTCATAAAAAAAGTAATTTCATTACATACACATACATACATCTTACATTCATAGGTTTGCTTGCATACATAAATATACTATAAAACAGATTAGTAATGCTGTATGTAATTTCATTTTACTTGAAAACTATCTGTATTAAATTATGCTGTAAGTTTTTAATATTGAATTTGTTTAAATTTGCGTCTTAAATATTGAAAAAATATTTAATTTATGGTCCTCAACATAATCCAAATTTAAACTAATTTCATGAATAACTCGAAAAATTAAAAGTACATTGAGAAAGAAAAGTCCACAGATTTTTCTCTTTATATTGCTAATTAATCTAGACATATACAACACATCAAGTTATGTATTAAAACATACATATACATATACGCTTCATTAATTCCCATTCAAGTTTAAAAAATTTCATTCAAGTATGATTACAAATATTTAGTTTGAAATTATAGATGACTGTTGTCCTACTGAATAATTGGTTTCATGAATTTTCTTTTCTTGTATTTGTTATTCCATTAAATTATATTCCCACAAATAAAATGATTTAATTAATACAATACTTTAACTCAGTTATATATTATTAATCATAAAAACTTAACTACTGATGTTGAATAAAAAATATTTACTAAGTTATTATAAAGCAGAAATTTTTTTATTTACATTCACAATTTTCCATCTCATTGTTCTCCTTTGCGAGCACAACAGCCCTTAGCTGCCTCAACTATGAACTCTTTCCAGCATTTAGTATCTACAGCTTCCAATTTCACTTCGAATCTATTCTTTTGACATCTAGGTATTAGGATGAGATTTTTGTTGATATTGCATTGTACAAGAAAAGAATTTAATTGCACAAAACTTTTTTTTAAAGTTTCACAATTTATACTTGAGTTACTACACATACAAGATAAAGAACTGAAATATTAAGCCAATTATTTTTAGTCATTCAATGTTTAAAAAAAAATAATGTTACAATATATGTGTATGTATATATATATATTATATATATATTGAAAAATTTAGTAATTTTATTTTAAAACAAAGTTTATAGCCTCATTAAAACAATTCAATCAAAATTTCGCATGCGAGAAGTATGAATCTAAATACCATTATTTTGCCAAATATCTTAATACCATCCGATCTCAGAGAAATCGTACTTTTTAAAATATCTACCGTAGAAGGGAAGATTATATACGTCGAGTAGAAGTTTAATCGGGGCTCCTTAGCTATAGAGCTGTATCCCCCGTCGTGAGAGTGTTTTGTCTCTAGCAGGGTGGTACCATCCGATCTCAGAGAAATCGTACTTTTTAAAATAGGAGAAGGGAAGAATATGAGATTATATACATTTAAGAAAACTATACATATTTATACTATTTTACTCTTTTGAAAAAGTGATACATATAAGTAAATTGTTTAAAACAAAAAATTTCTTTAAAAAAATTTCGTACTATTATTTTTTTATAACAGTAATATGTTTATTTTCTATCTTTTGTCATAATATATGTAATTAAGGAGTTATGCAGGAAATTGAATCATGAAATTTATAGGTTTCGGGCTACATAATCTAGTGATATAAGAATATTAATGAAAATTATGTAAAAAATTTTACAGTTATCTGTAACATTTTCTATTCATAATTCAAGATGTAACAATGCCCAACTTATTTTGAAATCATTCATTTAGTGTGGACTAATTTGAATTTTAATAAATATTGCTATTTATGTGAATTTACTGCTCAATTGAATCAACAGATTTTGTTCAATTTCAAATCGGGTAAATAAATGAAAAATAAATTAGTTTAGTGAAAATCTTTTTTTTTTCACTATTTAAATTAACAATGAAAAATAAGAACATGTTTTAGGAAATAGATGAAACAAAAATCCAACTGGAACTTATATTTGAAATGTGTTGATAAAGTATTATAATCATGTTACTTTAAAAAAGCGAATTTTAATACTTTATTCGTAGAGAAAATAAGATATAGGTGTCGAAAAAAAATATTAAAAAATTCCAAATGTATTGATTCCATGCAGATAACGTTGTTGGAATTTTCTGTTAAGATAAATTATTTCGTTCCTTAATTTCGCTCACTAATTTATGCTTTAAGAGGCAGAGGTTTCCCTAAGGCCATCCTACCCACTGATGTTATGGTTTCACTTTAAGCCTTAGTTCAAATTAGTGTAAATTCTTTCTTAAACAGGGAAGTATGATAATGAATGCAGTTATAAATAAAATGACATACGACAAAATATCATTTATAAAAGAGTATGAATAGTTTATTACTAATGCTTAAACATTGGTTATAGGAATATATCAAATGAAATTTTATTTGAATAATAATTGAATACAGTTTAAAAGTGATAATCTAAAGTAGGCTTACATTATAATTTAGGTACGAAATTTCAGTTAATTCTGAACTTTCTAATAATGATTATTATATTTTAGCTGTTTAACAGTAATTACACCTTTTTATATTATTAAGGTAGCTATATTGTATTTTTTTTTTACTCTTTTAGATACCCTAGTTTAGGTCCAAAAACCCTATTTTAGGTCCTGTTATAATATTTAAATACTGTTTGTGGAACTGTTTAAATGGATGTGGTAAACAGCATTATGTATATTCAAAACTATCTTATACCATATAATATTAATTTACTATAATATTAAAATTTAAAGAAAACAAAATGAACATCTCCGGTGATAATTAGAGCCTATACCTCAAATTTAATTACTATATCTCAGGTAAGTATTGAGTTTGAAATTGTATAAAAACAGTTTCAAATTTTATTTCCAATTTGTTTTTTACCTGACACATGGAACGTTTTAAAATGCAAAATATGAAAAAGGAGTTTGGGGTAGGAAAATCTGATCTAATATGATATATTACTTCGCTCATTAATTACGTTCCTTAATTTATGCCTTGAGAGGCAAGCTTTTCCCTAAGCCCTTCCTCCAACAGATGTTTGTATTTACACCCTGTTTAAATTTAAAGATGTAATTTCTTACACTCTTAAATATGATTATGCATGCAGTGAGAAAAAAAATGATGATAAACATTGAAATCTCATTTAAAAGCGTATTTATTGTTTGATACTAGAAATTAAATACTGGGATATAGTAACATATCAATTGAAAAAAAAAATTATAATTAAAATTAGTTTAAAGATAATAGTTTAAAGCATTTTTACTTTATAAGTTAAGCATGAAATTTGAATAAATACTTATTTTTTAGTGATAATTACACTTTGTGTTATATGATTAATGCATCTAAATTTAAATTTTTATTAACATCTGTTACCGTACTTAAGGTCCGAAAACTGTTATATTTTATTCAATTATTCTGTATTCTTTGCACTAAATTATAATAATTATTATTTAAGCTTAAAATTATATACGTTTGAAAGGTTTTATTTTAATGATCATCTATATGTATACTGCTGTTTCATTAGCATCTATACATTTTGGGTTACCTATGGATTGAAAGCCACTTATTTACAGTTAAAATATTAAAATTCTGGACTATTGACTATTACCAGCAGAATACTTTTAAAACAAAAGCAAATACATAATGATTTAAAAATAAAAGTTAACGACGAATTTTAAGATCTAATACTGACAATTAATAGGTTATTAAATTCATGTAACTAAAAAAATCAATACTGTATTTAAAAGCTGATTAAATTAATATAAACTTTAAATTAAACACAGGTTATATGATGATATAAAATGCCAGTTTAAAAAAAATCGAAGAGAAAATGTAAAGGCCAGTAGAAAGTTCAGTTAGCCTTTTTTCTTAAGTCCCATCCAAATGATGTTGACATAGAAGCTAACTGCACTTTGATTCATTACCTAAATAATTTAGTCAATAAAATATCTTTTAAGGTTCGAAATTTTTAATTCAATTGATTATACAAAATTTTTTGAAGATTAAAGAGATATTTTTGCCAGCTGGTCTCCTAATCTCAACAATTTCAATATATTAATATTCCTTATTTAATGCACGGAGGAGGAGCTTCAGAGCTTTAGACCGCCTAGATTCCACAATAGAAGCTATTTTCGGTTGATAAAATACTAAAAATTCATAAGTATTAAAGTTTTACTAGGAAACATTATGTTTCATATTCAAGTAACATTCAAAGTAGACTATTGAAAAATAAAATCCAATTTATCTACAAACTGTCTTGACTCATTTGAGAATATTTAAAAATACCTAACAGAAAATAAAATTGCTGCTATATATGTAGAGTAAAAATAAGGAAAACAAAAAATTTATTATTGTGGGCCTCCCAGTAAGTACCGAAACAGACTATATTAAATTAGCATTATGAGATTTTTAAATAAATATTATCACTTTATTGAATTGGGTTAAAAGACAAGATGTCAACAGACACTACAATGAAAATGCGTCAAAGTTTAAAAGACACAGCTAATATCATTAAAATCATTGCATAATATTATGAACTGCACATATTTCTTTGCAAGTAGGCATTCAGTCCATTCCGAATTATGTTACTTTTTATTCACACTATTAGTTCATGACAAGTTTTATTGCTTAATATTATATTTTTCAAATTATAGTATGCATGTACTATTTTTAATACTGTTAATTTTTACAGTAGTAAAAGTTTTTTTTAAATTTTTGTAAATTCGTATAAGAATTTACGGAATTTTTGCGAGAAGGTGAAACATGAAATTTATAGGCTGTGAATTATATAAAATTTTAATTTAATAATAATAAAGTTTATTTTATGGATTTTACTACATTTATTCAAGATATAACAATATTAACTTTTTCTGAAATCATTCTTAAAGAGAATGATGTTGAATTTTAATAAATATTGCAAAGTATGTGAATTTACCACAGAAGAGATTTTATTCAATTTCAAATCTGGTAAATAAGTGGAAAATAATTGAATTAGAAGAAAATTTTTTTTTTCACTTTTTGGAATTGAGAAAGAGAAATAAAACATATTTTAAGAAATAGCTGAAAGAAAAATCGAACTGAATCCCGTTATATTTAAAATAAGACAGTCAAGTATTATAACAATGTTATTCGATAAACGTGAATTTTACTATTTTATTCTTATAAGAAAAAGTTTAGGTGTCTACAAAAACGTTAAAAATTAAGATTTTCCAACAGATATTGATTTGATACAGATAACTTAGTTGGAAATTTTCAAAGATATATTTCTCCAGTTGTATTAATTTATGTGGGGGGAAGTCTTTTCCCTAAGTCCATCCTCCAAACGGATGTAATAATTTAAACCTATAGTTTAAATTTAATGATGTATATTCCATCTTACACAGAAAAGCATGTTTATGCATTCAATAATAAATAAGATAATTTTATAGGATGAATTAAAATTTTAAATGTATGAATAGTTTATTACTAAAAATTAAATAATGGGGTATAGGAATATACCAAATGAAATTATATTTGAATTATAATTGAATAGAGTATATAGATGATATTCTTAAGTAGTTTTACTTTATAATTTAAGTATGAAATTTCAGTTAATTCTTAACTTTTTAATAATGATTATTATATTGCATTAATGTAAAATAAATTACACTATTTATATGATTAAGGTAGCTAAATTGTATTTAATTTTCGCTTTTTGATACTCTTTTTTTGGTTCGAAACTCATAGTGTATTATAATAATTGAATATTTTTTGTGATACAGTGGAAATGGACATGTTAAAAGCATAAACCACATTCAAATCTAGCTGGTACTATATCAATTAATTTACTAAAATTTTATGTTTAAAAGGAAAGAAAAAAATGCAGAATTTCTATTTTACAATGAAATACTTTCTACGTTTTTTCATAAACAAATTATTTTAATTTTTATTTTTTAAGATCAACCAACACATCAGTTTCCAATAGTATTAGTATGAAGCTACTTAGTGCAAAATGTTGCCTCGGGAAATGAGAGAAATTAGAAGTATTTATTTGTAGTTAATATTTCTTATCTTGATGCTTTTTTATCTAATTTGTTCATGTAAGTTAATTTTTTTTAACCTACTCATAATAATGCTATTCAAAATATTCTTGACTTAAATTGTATGCAATTTTATTTATATTTTGATTTATTATTTAGGAAATCTTTCCGTATTCTTTGTCCTAAATTATAATATTAATTAATATTTAAGTTTAACTTTGTATACATTTGGAAAGTTATGATGAGATAATTTATTTTAATGAGAAAGTACAAGGTTATTGTTTTAACATCTAATAATTTTGGGTTACTAAGGATTGAAAGCCGTTTATTTCCAGTGAAAATATTAAGTTTGTGAAGTATTTCTTACTATTGATTCATTCGGGCAGTATCTATTTGGAAAAAAAAAAAAAAAAAGCAACAAATTAAAGCTAATAATAAATTTATAGATTAATTTTTACTTAAAAAATATCTGCACTATATGTAAAGTTTAATAAATTTATATAAAACTTTAGATTGTCGATATTCAATTCAGATTACATGTTACTATAACATGTCAACGAAAAAAAAAATAATAGGATGGAAAATAGTTGGAAGGAAGAGAAGGGAGAAGTTGAGTGGATAAATATAATGAAACACACACACACACACACACACACACACACACATATATATATATATATATATATATATATATATATATATGTATATATATATGTATATATATATATATATATATATATATATATATATATATATATATATATATATATATATATATATATATATATATATATATATATATATATATATTGTAACGTACTGGAAAATAGGTAGGCGAGGCCTTCAATGACACAGGCTAGAAATTAAGGTATTCTTGACTAAATATTTTATTCACTAGAATAAACTATGTACAGATATGTACAAATTCAATAAACGATAACATTCAGGGATCTCGTACAGAGATAATATGCACATACAAGGATGCGTGGGATACCGGAACAGTATGGCTAGGGCTTTAAAACACAATAGCTGGAAACTACTTAGTGCCGGGATTAATGTTGACTCGATCACTCCGTCAGTCTATTAGCGCGGTTGGCTTTCACAGCAGGTTCGGAGGTTCCGAGTGCGTATCACGCTGGGATTCGTGAAGAAAACACAGGATGCAAGTCGATCCAAAATCAGAGTGCAAAGTCACTCTCGGCTGACTACTTCTATGCAAGAAGTTAACTATCAATCAGCAATAACGGGGAAGGAATTCCCAAGTCGAATGTTCGACTATCTAGCAACGGAGACGCTGGCGGTCTCAAAAAAAAACAAACTCCAGACACGGAGATAAGAGCGGTCCTCGATCGACCAGGCTCTAGCAGGTAGAAGCCTCGAGAGAAGAAACAAAGCCAAAAGCCCCCGTTCTAGTCCGGTCCTTTCCATTTATACTAAGCACTCCTTCCGCTTCTCGGTTCTTCGAGAAACTTCCCGAGCCAGGGTGACGCAATCTTGCGGTCACTCCCAAGTCTTAGATCAGCTGTCCTGGTTCCAGATGCAGCAATTATCAGATTCATTAACTTAACCAACTTAATGCCCTTTTTGTAACCGCTAATGGGCGGCAAGGTGCACTCAATTATGTACACAGTAAAGGTCCATTCAACAGGTAACAATGTTCAGACAGTTCGGAGCTGTCAATGCACCGTTTTTCAATTACGGGTTTTTAGACCACCTGGTCCTATTATCGGCTACTCGTGAGTCCACGACGAAAGGTCACCTTTTGGGCTCCTTGTTCGTTTTGGGGTCATGTAACGGATCGTTACAATATATATATATATATATATATATATATATATATATATATATATATATATATATATATATATATATATATATAATGATTGCAGTTGCCTTTACAACCTTTTGTCATGTTTCTTGAAAATGTCAGTATACTGGGTAGTAAAAACTATTTTTATAAACAATAATCGCTTTTATTTTTATGCATTACTTCTTACTAACATTGGCATACAATTACAAAATACGAAGTAAAAACTTGGGCTATTTCCCAGTTCGGGGGGCCCGTGGAACCGAGTTCGGTGGGGACGCCAAGCGTGGGAGATATCGCCAAATTCTAGAACCTTATTTTCTGGCAAACCTTGCTCTTCTTTTCGGACTCTTCCACCACCCCCTAAAAAGGTGGGGGAGTCAATCGGCGCCTTTATTTTAGGGTATTGGGAGAAATGACACGTGATTTGTATATCTGACCCTTATTGGTTCCTGTAACTAACAATACTCCAAGACCGCCGAATTTGGATTTTCTAGCGTCCATTTCGGCTGTGCTCTGGAGGTTTGTCCATTTTGCCTGAGCTCTTGCGGTATTTTTAATTCGTTTTTTAAATTTAATACTGGAGCTCACCAATACAATTGAAGGCTTGTGGAGCTGAATTAAGAGATCCCTCCGCACAGTTCGCAAATGTGAAAATCAATTTGATTCGTACCTTTGTGTATTTATGTGAAGGAAAATGAAAAAAAATCTGCAAGATGCTTTTCAGGACTTTTTTAAATCAGATCAAACGTGTATATCCACCAACAACTCAGGATACTTAAATTAGGTTAGCGCTTTATTTATTTTATATTTTATGCTTAATTTTCGGAGAGTAACAAGTGATGTTATATTTCACATTTATATTTTTTTATTTACTGCTTTTTGAACTTTATTCAAAATTGTGTCTTAATTTAATACAAAATGAAAAAGAAATATTTTTAAACTATATTATTTTATAGTGTATTACATTGTTAAAAGTGATACGCTAAGTAATAAAAGTAATTTTATTTCGACCGTCTACCGTTATTGTTACGGAAGATCAAGGGGAGCTTTACCTCACTTAGATAAGAAAAATCATTTCACTCCCTTACTTCCTTCAGACTTTTAAACTAAAAATTTATTTATTTAAAACATTTACTCCGTTCTTATATTTTCATTTTAAGCTAATAATTTCGAGAAGTAATTTGTACCGTACTTTATTACTTTTTAATCTTTTGATAGTTTTAAAATAATTTCATTAAATAACAACCATATTTTATACATATATCTAAATATTTTATAAGCATAATTGCCTAAATATAACCAACTAATGCTTATATTTTGCTATATTTGCACTTATTGCAAAAATTCCGCTTTGTTTAGTTTAATAACCAGTACAAAAGCGCCTTTTAATACATTAAAAACTGAAATTTCAATTTGTATTCACCTTAACAACATTTGAAACCTTTTTTTTTTTTTTTTTTTTTTTTTTGTCCAAAATATATTTTGAATTTGGGTATAAACTTAATACACAAATTGTAAACATCACTTGGCGACAATTTGGTGATCCCTTGTACAGAAATAGCGCCAAAAACATGGCGGCGGGGCCCCCGGAATTGGGAATTTACCAAAACTTGAAATTTTGAGAGAATTAATGTATGGGAAAATATGTTACATATTGTTCAATTGATGCAAAATAATCATTACATAAAACGAACAGGTTGGTAAAAATATTAAAAATACCTTGAATATATTTCCTAATTGGACGTTTTCCGAATAATCTCAAATATCAATTGATTTCGCATAAAATATTCTTTATTAAATAACAATTTTCCTTTATATTTATGTCAATTTTTCTGTTTCATTTTACTGTTTTTAATTTTTATTTTATTGTCTATAATTTTTTTTTAATTCTCTAAAATTTTTATTTTTTTATTGACTTACGCATAATTTCTGAGGGAATATTGAAAACTGCCAAGTAGTACAAGGTCAAGGTCAAGGTAATGGGTTTTTACGGAGTACCTAGCGGTGACGAAAGTCACCGCTTCAACCTCCGAACGATAAAATGATCAAAACATAAAATTTGGTGCAGATAGAAAATCAGAAAAGCCAAACAGGAATTTAATACGCTTACAGCGGCTTCCGTAATGACGAAAGAAAAATGCTGTAAGGTGCAAAAATCGTTCACATACAATGCATATGTGAAAAACAACACGCTGAATGATTAAAAATAATCATTCTGTACCTTGAACAATGACAAAACATCAAAAACACTGTAAATTATGCAATTGTACTCGGCCAGAGCACATAAAATAATAAATTGAAAAACACAATAGGGTGGCGCCATCTATTGGTCGCACGTAAAATTAAAAAGCACAGAAAGGTAAAACATGAAAATAAATGAAAAATTAACATAAAAAAGGACTCCAGGTACATGAAATAAAGTAGTAATAAACAACAAGATATTTTATATTTAGTTTTACAAAATTTTATGATTTTTATGGCGTTTTTACAAGTAAAAACGGTTTTTTGGTTTTTATTTTATCGTCTATAATTTTTTTTAATTCTCTAAAATTTATATTTTTTTATTGACTTACGCATAATTTCTGAGGGAGTATTGAAAACTGTCAAGTAGTACAAGTCGTGACATGGGTTTATATACTGCCAAAAAGTTTCAAGACTTAATGATTGGCAGTGTCAGTAGGAGGGGGCCTGAGGTTGGTTGGTTGGTTGATTGGAATTTTTGGTGCTAAATCCTCTGACAAACTGCTCCATACAAGAGGAGGGGCCTAAGGAGAGAAACTAATTGCACTTTAATACATCGCCTAAATAATGTAGACAAGAAAATATTTTTAAAAGTTCGACATTTTCAAAACTTTTACTTGAATTGATTATCCTAATTTTACTCAAGTTATATTTTAGCAGCCAGCCTTCTAATCTTAATAATTTCGGTATAATGATATTCCTCATTTTGAAGGTGGAGGAGGAGCGTCATAAGTGGAGGAGGAGCGTCATAACTGCAAACCTCGTAGATTCCAGGAAATACAATCCATGTTCTGTTTATCTTTTAAAAATAATTATTAGAGAAGGGGTGTATTTTTAATCCCTGTGTTTCACGTACATGATTCGTAATGAATCTTTTATTGTTGCCAGTAAAAACCAGGTTAAATCACACTATACTTGTATTTTCATTATATCTCTTTATATATTATAATAGAAAATATTATATAAAGATAATTAATTACTATAAGATTTGCCCTTACCAATCTCGCCCTGTAATGCTCTGTCCTTTTGCGCATGCCGAAGACGGAGCCTAATATTTAAATTCGCACAAAAAATTTAAATCGCTAGGTCTGCCGTATTAATACTTAATTTTGCTTTTCACAGTAAGGAGAGGTGTGGCTTTGTTAGCTAGCTCCACCCCCACTTTTAGGTTTACATTCTCGTCAGGAGTCAGGTTCTGTCCCCGGAAAAGACAAAATTTTCTAATTCTAAATTAAAATTAATAAAAATTGTTTTTTATCATATTATTATCATTATTTATCATTATTTAGGCCCTTTTTGGATTTTTAGACTAATTTATTTATTTTTAAAACCTATATTTTTATTTTTCCAAATTTTTTAAACTTGTCGTATCTGATCATTATTACTCAACAAACAAAAATTCATAACACCTAAACTAAGTCAATAAAAATTATCGCTATATTTAAACATTATTATTTAGGCTCTTTTCTGATTTTTAATACAGCTTATTTATTTTTAAAACATATTTTTATTTTTTCCAAAATTTTTAAATTCTTTGATTTTGTTCATTATTATTCTAATTTTTCGGTTTATTTTGTACGGATGTCACTGGCCACAAAAATAATTTGTTTTACTATCCCTAAACTCTCTACCCTCTAGGTTTGTGTTATGAACTCACGAATCCACCCTTCTATCTCTTTGCTCTTTTATGTGTTTATTTTTCTCTCGTTGTCATTTTTGTGCTTACTGACAGAAGCCTCTAGATTGAGGGGCTCGGCCCATAGAGTCCAGTTGCATCACCACCTTTGATGCCTTTGTAGACAAACACTTATAGATGTACATAATACAGTTTTCTCGAGAACCGTGCACTGCATGGAGGATTTTTATCATAGGTGATAGAATTTGGTGTATAGAAAGAGTAGCATAGATTTTCTGCGAGGAGCTGGTGTATTTTAAGATTACGCTGAAATTTCTGTTAGAGTGAAAATATTAATTAGAAGAAATAGTTAAACATTGTAGGTTGTTCCGAGCAATTCGCTCAAGAAAGTTCTCATAAAAAGTATGCAAAAGTATTATGACCGAATGGTTAGGGTGCTGGCCTTGAGAACCGTAGTTCGTGGGTTCGAATCCCACTATGGCATGGATTTTCGTAGCCGTTCGGAATCGGCTTTAAGCAGTAGGTCCCGGTCTCATTAGCCCTCGTGTTGCAAAAAGTAGACCGTAGCTCTCAAAAACCAAATCAAACCAAAGTATTACGATTAGCTGAGACCCTTCGTCATTTCGACTCGAACTCTCGGAAAGTTTTACTGACAGTGGATGTAAAGTTCGAAATATTGTCCGATCATACTATTTAGATAGGTTAGTGGCAGTTTCCAAGATTAATAATATCGAGCAAATAGGATGTATTGTAAATTAATTAATGAAATAAGAATTGTGTTTTTCGTCTAAATTGTTTTTTAATCTCACTTAACAGGATATAGTTCAAAGGGAGAATTTTTGAGGAAGAGAGAGAGCTTTTTCCAGTTTTTCGAGAAAAACTGCAGTGGCTCGTTTTGGGGATCTCAATGGACATGACTATTTAAAAGACTGTCCCTACATTAAAAAACTGTCACGCATAATATTAAACAAAATAAAAAAAATGAAATACATAACAAAACCATTTAAGATTTTAATTATATCTAAATTAAAAATTACCTATTCGCTTATGTATTTCGCTAATGCTAGTGAATTTAAAGGTAGTAGATATTATACAAAATATGCAAGTTTTAATAAGAATAATAAGCACAAAAAATATATTCGTAAAAGAGAATGAAATAAGTCATCAAATCAATTAGTTTATTTTTATTTCCAGATGTTTTCCTGTTCATCTAAATGCTAGCGCTTTAGAAACTGAATCGATAATTAAGTTTATGTTTATTAATAATAAAAAAAAATGTGTAATCAGTTATAAGAGTTTGAAAAAGATGGTTAAAACATCATTTTTAATAAATTTTAGAGGTTGAAATGGAGGGTTGGATTTCTAAGAAAGGGTTCACGTGATTTAGAAGCAGAGACCCAGTAGAAGAACCCTAGCTGCGTCTGTCACCTACAAAGAGTTAGAAAACTTGGAGAAACTTGAGACCACAATCCTATTTTACATGCCTCAGCCGCCATTAATGAACATGATAAATCTTTGGACGACATTATATCGCAACCCTCCGGATACGACATTTATATATGTATATATATATATATATATATATATATATATATATATATATACATTACAGATATACATACATGTATATATACATATATGTATACATATATGTGTTATATATTAATATTTTATATATATATATATATAAAGACACACACACACACACACACACACACACACACACACACATATATATATATATATATATATATATATATATATATACATATACATACATATATGCATATATATTTATATATATACATGTATTTATATATAAATATATATACACATATACATACATACATAAAAATATATATATATATATATATATATATATATTTATATATATATATATATATATATATATATACATGTATTTATACATACACACATACATGCATATATACATATATATTTATATACATCATGTATTTATATACACACACATATATGTATATATATATATATATATATATATATATATATATATGTATATATGTATATATATGTATATATATATATATATATATATATATATATATATATATATATATACATATATATAAATGTATATATATACATATATATATATATATATATGTATATATATATATATATATATATATATATATATATATATACATGTATTTATACATACACACATACATGCATATATACATATATATTATATACATACATGTATTTATATACACACACATATATGTATATATATATATATATATATATATATATATATATTATATAAATGTATACAGATATACAAATACATATACGTATATACTTATATATATATGTACATATATACCATATTATATATATATGTATATATATATATACATACATATATATATATATATATATATATATATATATATATATATATATATATATATATATATATATATATATATATATATATATATATATATATATATATATATATATATATATATATATATATATATATATATATATATATATATATATATATATATATATATATATATATATATATATATATATATATATATATATATATATATATATATATATTGCTGCTTTTGAGATGAATTCGTGGAGTACCAAGCGAAAAGAACCCGAACCACCTAGAACTGGTATAATATAATTGGTGAAACGTAAACTAAACCACTAAAAAAGGATTGCCAGACAAACAAAGCTCTGGTTGAAACTGGTCAGTAGAAGTACAAAGACGAAAAATTGTTTTACACATCAAGGCTGCCGCAAAACAACTCAACAGTAAGCCTGGTACAGTGACAATGACAAACAATTTCCCAAACGTGTTGAAATGATGTATAAAATCTGAACATAAAACTACAAAAATAAATTGTTTTTAAAAATGTGAAAAATAAAGTAAAACTGAGAATAAATGATAAAATATTAACATAAAAGGAGGACAAAAAATTAGAAATTGGGAAATTTTTATTTTGTTGTTGATTGTTCCCCTAGTTGTCGTTGGTAACTTAAATTTTCCTCATCTTATAAGTTCATTTCTTCTCGTAAAATTCTCAAAACTTTTAGTTCTTGCTACCCTCCATAGATGGCACCAGATAACCGAATCTGGTATTTTCCCCTCTAGCAGTTTTTCTTTTCATAATTCTAATCCTGCGGAAACTTTTTCTTACCTCACTAGCTTATAGCCCGTAGTATGACGGGTTCTGTAAAATTTTTAAATTTCCAGAATTGAGGCAGGTAAAAAATGGTTTGTCTGAGAATTATCTGATACGCGCTCAATAATTCTTCATACTCCTGTAAAGTCTCCCTATACTGTGAATGCAGTTTAGAATCTCGTTGAATTCATTTAGAAAGATAATTCAACGTTTTCATAGCTAAGTCGAAATTACCGTTAAGTTAAACCGAATTTTTTTCCCACTGTAATTAATGGAAGTAAAGGAATAAAACCATCATTTCCTCAAAACCCTGGGGATAGAATTTATTGTTAATACTATTGATAAAATTTTCATTGCATCAAAAAATAATCGATGATTCAATTTGAAATTATCACATATGTACCTAATTTATTATTTTAGCCAAATATAAAAGAAAAATTTTACGTAATATCTAAGTTCAGTGATAAAACGTATGAAAATAATGCACACAATATTTAAATAATTTAAAATAAGAAATGATTAAACGAGATGAAAGGAATGACGTCATAATATAAGAAAGAAATGTTATTTTTACCTATTTATTATGTGATAAATTGATAAATTGAATCGCCTGCTCTTAACCGCTAAAGATAGCGCATGAAACGTTTGAAAAGTGGGTAAGGGGTTGATTTCGAACGTTTTAAAGACGGCACTTGTGATGAGGCGATTTAGATCTGTTATATAATTGATTCATTCATAGAAGAAGTAAAATGTTCGGGATCTAAATCTGACCTCATCACATCTTTGTAAAGAGATGGAGGACCATAAATTTCTTTTCAACGGATATTGTTGTCTTGTACGCTGGTCTCTTGCGGGGTTCTGATCCCAGTCCCAGATTAGAATCCCGTCTCCGTACTTGACATTAAATAAGAATGTACCTTTGTGGAGTATTTATGAGTCCCTAACGGACAGTGAGCAATTAAAAGGGATAAGGTTTGGCACGTTGGCGGTCTCAAGGCGGGGTTGAAGCAGACCAATGAAATTCTTACAACTATCCCGGTTGGACGACAAGAAGGAAGAGGGGACAAAGTTGAAGTAATAAAATATGAAAAATCTAAAAGATCAGTTGATGGTTCGGAGGTCCCAGAGAAGAGGTTCGGAGGTCCCAAAAGAAGGTGTTCGAAAGTCGGGAGTCCAGTCGGGTTCGACGGAAGTTGTTCGTGAGTCCAGAGGAGAAGGTGCTCGATAGTTCAGACTAGGAGAGTCGAGCCAAGTCCGACAGGAAGTGTTCCTGCATCAAATAGCACGGCCGCACCAAAAAGACTCAGGAGGAAGCCCCTGACGAGACCAACGGATGATATATAGATTCCCTCTCCTGATCAGCCATAGATACCCTTCAACCAGAAGTGTTCCGGGCCCAAGATTTTAGACCCACAAATGTACCCCAAATTTACATACATTTTTGAAATTGAGATTAGGTCCTCTCTCTATATACAAAATTACTTAAATATATGTAAAATAGTCAGAACTAATTTAGAAGATGTTGACAAAGATTATTTTATAAAAATTAGTATCAATTTTGTATGTAAATAGATGTAAATATATTATAATAAATTTATTTTTTTTTTTACATTAAGCTAGTCTCGGTTGCTGTCAATTTAGCTGTTAGTTTATTTTTATATTCATGTCTATAGTTTCTCAGAACCTGTGGTTAAATTTAGTACAAAAATACTTAACACAACGCAAATTAAAAATAAATCCCCGCTATACATTTGATCACAGGTTGATACTCAAATATAAACGAGGACTACACGACAACACTATTTTTCGCTGTGATATGAAGAATATATGTATCAGTTTATTTTAGAATCGGATCTTCAGTTTAGGAGAAGCTACACTTTATTCGCTCTGAATTTTGCTATCCCTCACTCATCAAGAATCCAGTATGGATACCTGTATCCATACCAAGTCTAACCGCGCCATAAATTTTACGAGAGACGGACAGATAACTTAGGCATTTATTGTATAGGGGATTTATAGGACCAGAACTCCTGAAATAATTTTATACATCCTACTAATTATCTCTGATACAATATGCACTGAAAATCTGAACAGAATTAAAACACAGATACTTAAAAAAGGTGACGTAGAAGCTAAAATAATTTTAATGAAATGATAAAAGTAAATTTCTTTTAAGTTTAGTTGTATTTGCAGAAAGTTTTATCCTCATATTATGTTTATGATCCAGCATATGTTGTTGGTTTTGAGTTATATTCAGAAAAGTTAATTTTGCAATCAAATACAGGTTTTTGAAATGATAACAAGTCATAAAGAGCGTTTTCCGATAATCATGGATATTTGTTTTAAACGATGCAAGAATTCTTACATGGACATTATACAAACACACACACACACACACACACACACACACACACACACACACATATATATATATATATATATATATATATATATATATATATATATATATATGCATGCGTATACATATAGATGTCTGTGTGTGTTTTTATATATCTATACATGTTTATATATGCGCATGTGTATATATATATATATATATATATATACAGATATAATTGTATCTATCTGTATCTATATATCTATATATATATATATATATATATATATATATATATATATATATATATATATATATATATATATATATATATATATATACATATATATATATATATATATATACATATATATATATATATATATATATATATATATATATATATATATATATATATATATATATATATGCAAGTTTATATATACATATCCAACTATCTATGTATCCATCTATCTATGTATAAGTTTATGTATATATATATACATAAATATATGTGTATTAGGTACATATATGTTTATATAAATATCTGTTAGTCTCTCTATGTATCTATATATATTGGATTTATATATACATACATATTTGTACACACACATACATACATTTTATATATATATATATATATATATATATATATATATATATATATATATATATATATATATATATATATATATATATATATATATATATATATATACCGGGTGGCCATAATTAAACTGACAGTGCTCACAGTGTTCTGTAGCGCGATCTATTTGCGATAATGACGCCACATTTTGTAGGAAGATTAAATAAGACGGGTGGCGAAGGATTCCGCGAAAAAATAAATTAGTCCCAACAGTCACCACTTACGTTGTGTAATAGAAAATAGAGTGTTAACAAATGCAAATTAATACGGAAATTACCTTTCATTTTGTATTCAGATGAGGTTCAATGTGGCTGCCGTTGTTGCGGACCACATATTGCATTCTGTGTACAGTATGCACAAGAGCAGAAAGTAACATGTCTCCAGGAATCTCCCGTACAATCCGTGATATGTTATCCTTCCACGTAGCCAGGTCCTGGATCACTCCTTGATAGACCTTGGACTTAAGGTAAACCCATAGCCTGAAGTTGCATGGGGTATAATCAGGCGACTGAAGTGGCCATGCAGGTGAAAAGTAGAGGCTAATGACTCTTTCTGTTGCGAATTTCTGTCGTAGCAGCTGTTGCACCGGTACAACAGCGTGTGGAGGGGCTCCATCTTGCATGAAAATGATTTCCCCCAGGCGATGT
>JAGEOH010000357.1:0-12500 GCA_032207245.1 Pardosa pseudoannulata | reverse complement strand
ATGGATTTGGTAATTATATGTGCAAAGAATATATTAATCTTCCTATCCAAAAATGTCCAATAATTATCAAGTTCGTTTTGGGATACACAAATTGAAAGTTCTGCCATAGAAATGAAAATACATTTAGATTTTTCCACAAATTCTAAGCTCTGTTCAATGGCTTTTGATAATACTTTATCCTCTTTCCTAACAAGAGACGTACAGTACTTTAGTATGTTACAAATAAAACAGTTTTTTATGTTATAAAATAATTATCTAAACAGAAATTCACTATACTTTTTAAAGTATTAAAAGGGTTACATCCAAATGTCAACTTCAATGATATATAATATATAATTACTATATTCTTTTAGTTGCTTTATAAATTAAAATACAAAAATTTTAACCGTCTATACAGATAGGAATATTTTTCAAATATCAAACATTAATCAATTTCTTATCAAAATATCTTATTATAAATGACGTTTTAATGATATAAAAGTTTATATTACATTATATTTTGAACTGTTTCTTTTTACTCAATTTAGAAAAAAATACGATATTTAGCATGTTTTTAGCATAATTTTAATTAAGTAGTTTATTCTAAAGAAATTGTAATATTGCATTGTAAAATTTGCTAGTATTATTTATTTTTGACAAACCACATTTTTTATAATTTAATAATTTTTAATATATATGTGAAAAACAAAGAATATTCTATTTATTCGTCAAATTTCTTCATATACGTTAGTCAAAACAAAAGTACTGTCTATAATCTAGAGTAACTGTAAAAAAACTTTAACTACTTTAAATTTACTTTTTAAGTAGGGGTTTAATCTTACATCTTATGCATTAAAATTGTTAATAACAATAGAGTTTACTTACATGGCAATTCTTGTTCACGGTCAGGCTTTTCTAGTAATCGAGTTAATCCACTTTTGTCACAAAATTTCTTTTCTTGGAAACGAGAAAACTGATTTTTTGCTACCTTCGGAGTCATAATTACTTTTACAAATAGGAACAATACATTTAAATGGCATTTTTGCAAAAAAAATTAACCGAAATATACAGGAATTGAATTCGCATACTCAGAGCAAGTACAAAGGAACTCTCATATTCCCCGCTCAGGAAACGAATTCCGCCAACGTTGCCAATACGCACATTCCTTACATATATGTTGATTTTGCATTTGGCGGCGGAAATAATTGGAAAAGTGATAACTTGGAAGTTTGTGGTCAGAGTAACAGAATGTTGTCAGCCTTATGTCACTACGTCATCACATTTTCTGGTAAACTGTGCTCAGGCCTTCTCTCTAGGAGGTGTTGACATGACACAGCTTGCGCAGCATGTATGAAATCGAAACTAAGTGAAACGCCATACCCCAAAGAATCTAGTTTTAGAGCATCTAAACCACTGGAGCTAGTGCACACTGATGTGTGTGGTCCCATACAGACACCTTCCGTAAGCGGAAATCGATATTTTGTCACAATTGTGGATGACTATAGCAGATTCACCATGATTTACCTAATGAAAACAAAAGGTGAAGTCCTTCCGAAACTAAAACTGTATATTGCACTAACAAATAACAAATTTCAGAGAAAAGTAACTAACCTTCGAAGTGACAACGGGGCTGAGTATACGAGCTCAGAACTCGAACAGTACCTAGCAAAGCATGGTATTCACCATGAATTAACCGTCCCTTACTGTGCATCCCAGAATGGAGTAAGTGAGAGGAAGAACCGATCACTGTTAGAAATGACGAGATGTCTCCTAGCTGACTCCGGCATGCACCATAAATATTGGGCAGAAGCCATACTCACAGCAAACTATATACAAAATCGCTTACCGACAAAACCTTGTAAGAAAACTCCATACGAATTGTGGAACAAGAGAAAACCCGATATTTCTCACCTGAAAATCTTCGGATGCAAAGCTTTTGCATACATTCACAGATCTAAAAGAGGAAAATTAGATAATAACTCAGAAGAAGGTATACTAATGGGTTACGATAGTAGGAGCAAAGGGTACAGAATTCTCATGGAAAATGACAAAATCGTCATATGCAGGACAGTGAAATTCATAGAAGATCAAAATCACGCTGACGTTACAACCATTTGCGTCAACAATCATGAAATTGAAAAGGAGGAAATAAGCAAACCAGATAGTGAAGTCTCAATAAAAGATGAAGAATATACTACACATGTTAGAAGATCCGAAAGAATCACGAAAGGCCAACCTCCCGATCGATTTGGATATCACGTGCAGATTTCTAACAACCTAGAACCCAAGAGTTGGAATGAAATGCAAAATTTAAAGGCAGATGAGAAAAGAAAATGGATTAAAGCTGTTGAAGAAGAAATGAGGAGTCTAGAAGAAAACGATAGATGGGAAATAGTAGACTTACCAAAAGATCGCCAAGCAATCGGCTGTAAATGGACCTTTAAAGTCAAATATAACGAGAAAAACCAAGTTAGTCGATACAAGGCTCGTCTTGTTGCAAAAGGTTACAGTCAGAAGTTTGGAAGTGACTATGACGAAACTTTCGCGCCAGTTGTTAGACATTCAACGATAAGGTTATTTCTTACCAATGCAGTCTACAAAGGAATGAATGTGAGACATATAGATGTAAAAACTGCTTTTTTGCATGGCAACCTAGAAGAAGAAATCTTTATGAAGCAGCCCGAAGGACACATTCAGAAAGGAGAAGAAGTACTGAAGTTGAAGAAAGCTATATACGGTCTAAAACAAGCAGCTAGAGCATGGAATCTAAGAATTGCTGAAAGTCTACTAAATAATGGATTTAAACAAAGCAAAATGGACCCATGCCTCTTTATGAAAAATGACAGCATATATATAATAGTATATGTTGACGACATCCTAATTTCAAGTAAAAGTGAAAAAGAAACTACGAATCTTATAGAAAAACTGAGGAAAGAGTACGATATAAAGGACCTTGGAGAAGTAAGCAATTACCTAGGAATAGAAGTAACTAAAAAGAAAGATGGAAGCTATGGTCTCAGTCAAAGAAGAAAAATTGAAGACATTGCCAGAAAATTCAATTTAGAAGCAGATAAACCTATATATTTACCAATCCACCCAAATTGCATAAAAGATCAAGACAATGATGAACTACTACCTGAAAGAAAAGGTATAGTAAAGGAGTTGGTGCTTTGTTGTATTTAGCCGCAATAACAAGGCCTGATATTGCAAACGCAGTCAGTCTACTCAGTAGAAGAAATGAAAAACCTAGAATCAAAGATTTTGAAGCCATGAAAAAAGTTATAATCTATTTGAAAACAACCAAAGACATGAAATTGTGGATTACAAAAGAGAAGAAGCCAATACTTTCGTGTTACGTGGACGCAGATTGGGGAAATGACGAAACCAGGAAATCAACTAGTGGATATATTTTTCAAGTTGGAAAAAACACCATCATGTGGAACTCTAAACGACAGAACGCAGTTGCACTATCATCCGCCGAAGCTGAATATGTCGCTCTGTCACACGCCGGACAAGAAACACAATACCTAATCAACCTTGTCAAGGATCTCGGACTACCACAACAAACTCCGATAAAAATTTTTGAAGATAATCAATCCTGTATTAAGATGGTACAGTTTGGAAGAATTAGTAACAGCACAAAGCATATTGACATCCGATGTCACTACATCAAGGACCTACAAGAAAAAGGAACTATTGAAATCGAATACTGCAAGAGGGAAGATATGTTAGCGGATTTCCTGACTAAGCCCTTACCAAAACCCCGATTTGAAAAACTGAGAACTCTAACCCAACTACGAACTTAAACAATTCAGGGGGGGGGGATGTTGGATGAAAATTGTTGAAGTTCAGCGGCAACCCCGTGAAGCGGCAATTTATCGCCAAATCTGTAAACTCTCTAATCCTTCTCTCTCTATTTATTCAGATGTAGTTTTGTTCCGTCCCATGCTGGTAGTTGTTTTTATGTGATGTAAATTTGTAACTTTTTCGTTTCGTAGTTAAATGTTTTTATATATCATAATTTAAATAGTTTCATGGTACCCATCACATGCTTATTAGCTTACAACAAGTTCCCGATGTTTCTCAAAGAGATCGAAACCTGAATCTACAATAAAAGGTAAGTGAATAATTTTCACTACCTTATTTTTTTACCTACCGAAGGTATATAAATCTAACAGTTTTTATGCACTGCTCGTTGTTAATTTCTCTGCTTACTATAAGAAATCTCTGGATTACAGGGTACGGCCCAGGCAATCCAGTTGCACTATTGTCTTGAATACCTTGTGGTTACTTATGTTTAATTTTCTTTATGTGTTTAATTTTCTGCTCTTTGTCATTTTCTGCTTACTGTTAAAAATCTTTGGATGAGAGGGCTCGGAACAGACAATTCAGTTGACCTACCGCCCTGAAGACCTTGAAGTGATTGTTCATGTTGGTGAATAAAGTGGTTGAAATCTGTACCGAAAGGCACTCTGTGTCACTATTAATAATAAAATTGCGTAAGCTGCTCTGTAATCTGTTGATATTACTGCTTTCGGTTGTTATTTTGAAGAAATATTTAGCACATTATAAATGCGTTCAATTTGTTAAACAGTGTCTGTAAGTTAGAAGGGACTTGCCCACTTCTTGTACTATAACCTTATGACGATATCTTATAAATTCCTGTTAGAATTTATTATTACGTATAACTAACTAAAAAAACTATTAAAACTTCGCATCTTTTAACATATTTAAAATAAGAATAATAACAATAATTTTATAGTATAATTTTAAATACTGTTTATGTTCTGAGTCTACTAAACTACGGCGGATATAAATCTGCTTCCTGCTTCCTGCCCTTTCCTGCATTTTTTAACACGACATTACTTCATTTCTATGATTATGTCAATGTATATATAAACACAGATAGTTATTCAAATAGTATACATAGCTATCTGTATGAAAAACATTATAAAATGTTTTAATAAATTATATTACCATCAGTTTTTTCTTACAGATTTTTTTAAATAACTATTTTTAGTTACAAACTTGCTGTAAAATAATTTATTAAATGTTTTGCCAAGTCCCTTCATTAATTTTTCTCCCGTTACACTTGTTCGAACTCGCGGCCATCCAATAGATGGCGCCACAGAACCTGATCTGAGCTCCTCTTCGATCGCTTTGATGATCTGTCTTATAGCATTATTGCATTCTTCCTTTCCACTTGCAATATACAATTTTTATGTGAATTGTGCTAGCACCTCGTGCTTCTCTTGTCTTGTTATAAAATGAAGGAAAAAAAATAAAAATAAAAATTATAAAATTTTATAAAATCAAAAATATCCTTTACTATCCTTAAACTTTCTTTTATTTTTGCTATCCATAAACTTTCTATTTATGTTGCTATCCATAAACTTTCTACTAGTTTGTCTTTTATTTTATTTTATTATGCTTAGTTATTATTTTAATTTGATTTGGGCCAATTTTAATTTAACTTAACCTAATATGTGTTTATGTATTTGAAAGACCTGCATATTTATATAATTGTGTCAATACTTAAAAGAAGGACTCTAGTTTATAAACTCATAGTTCTCACTAATTGGGGATAAGGCCTTCGGCCCAGGTACCCCATACAACCTACAACCCCAGGGCTTCGATATAATAATATCGGGCTGCAAACATAGGACCACATATCGGTTTAGTTATTTTTTAAAAAACATTTACTGCGTTCTTTTCTTTCCGGTTTTAAGCTAAATTTCTAAAAGCAATTTGTACGGTAATTTATTATTTTATAATTATTGGGTAGTTTAAAAATAATTTCATTAAATAGCAACAGTATTTTATAAATATAACCAAGTATTTTATAAGTATAGAAAACTAAATACAACCAAATGATGGTTATATTTTGCTTAATTTGTACCTATTGCAGAAATTCCTCACTGTTTAGTTCAACAAAAAATATACAAGCGTCTTTAAACACATTAAAAACTCCTTTGGCATTTGTATTAACTTAAGCAACATTTCTAACTATGTTTTGTTCCAAATATGCTTTAAAATTGTGTATGTAACCTAAAGCAAGATGAAACACATATTGTAAACATCACTTGGCGACATTTGGGGATTACATGAATAAAAATATAGCCAAAACATAGCGGTCGGCCTACGGAACTGGGATTCTACCAAGTAATCGTAATCAGTACATAAATGAATATGTTGTTAAAAATATCTTGAATATATGTTGGGCCTGCACACATCCTAATTAGACGTTTTAGGTTAATCTCAAATAAATGAAGGATCTTCCATAAATTGAATATTCTTGATTAAATAAGAATTTTCCTATTTATCTAATCTATTTTTTTTAAACAAATTTTACTATTTTTAAATCTAAATTTGTTGTCTAAATATTTAAGAATTTAATGTTTTTATTGATCTATTCATAATTTCTAAGTGCATATTAAAAACTGCCAACCAGTACAAGTCATCACATGGATTTATTTCTGAGCCGTGCCAAAAGTTTCAAAAGGGAAAATATGTCACCATACGTAGGGAGGGCACCAGAAAAGAAACTAACTGACCTTTAATGCATCACCTACATAATTTGGACAAGAACATATTTTTTAATGTTCGAAACTTTTAAAACTTTTAATTGAAATGATTATCCCAATTTTACTCGTTACTTTTTTGTATTTACTAATTTTACTAATTTTCAAGATATATTTTAGCCAGTCGGTCTCCTAACCTTAGAGAAACAGTATAAAAGCTGGGACAGCCTAGTTTCCAGGAAACGAAATCCCTGTCACGCTTATCTTTTAAAAAACATTATTAGAAGAAGATATACTTTTAATACTTGTGTTTCACGTTATATGATTCATAATGAAGCATTATTATTGCTTAACTCATTAAGAACTAGTATAAGTCACACAATATTTGAGATTTCAGATGTCATATTTATCAATTATTTACAAAAAAAAAAAAAAATATTTCCACTGTTATTGTTACTTATCGATGTACATAATACAGCTGTCTAGAAGTCCGTGCTATATCTCCATGGTTTATAAGTAAGAATGAAATATTGACGAATGACACTTTGGATTTAATACACTGGAGGTGAAAATTTTAATAAAATCAGATTCGGGTAGTGAAAGGATAGACATTCCCCCCCCCCTTCAATTGAAAAACAAGGCGTTTGATGACGCTATCTGCTAACCGTCATTCAGTTAACAATGATCTGACGATGGGGCTCAATTCTAGGCCAGTGCCATTCTGCGTAAATGTAACGCTATACCTACGGGAGGGCGCGACTGTATGTGTATTGTCTAATGCCGTCCGATCTCTACGAAATCGTTCTTATGAAAATAATTTTACTTTAAAGGGAATGTGACATTAAAGTACCACATGTGAAGTATTGACAACAGTACTCCCTGGGCCAAGCCCTCTAGTACTAAATTTGCTATCATTGGTAATACATCCATCTATGAATAATTTGTTGGCAATAACATTAAATAAAAAAAAGTGTCACATAGGAGCGACATAGGACGAATTGACAACAGTACTCCCTAGGCCAAGCCCTCTAGTACTGAGTTTGCTATCAATGGTAATGCATCCATCTATGAGTACTTTGTTATAACATTAAGAATAAAAATAAAAGGAAAGAAGTGAAAAATATAAATTTTTATAACATTTTTTTTAAGTGGTACATATAAGTTAGCTCTTTAAAACAAAAATATTCGATTGCTTTGATAGTAGCTGCACACCATAGACTAACACACTAAGACAGCTAAATCCCATAGGCAATAGGGATACACTTTTGTAACATGCGACTCGCTTAGAAAGTGGAACCACTGGTGTCAGACCATCGGAACTAAAGCATGATTACCAGATAGTTATGTTTATCGCTCTTTTAGCGACTCTTTCTTAATTATTTAAAAATAATTGGCGTAATGGTGCTTTTATACCTTTTTATTGACTTTCTTTATTTTATAAATTAAGCTATTAAAAATAAAAACCAATCATAATTGCTTTTCTAGAACGCTTTTACGTAGATCTGTGTTAAATCTGTAATATATTCTATATAGTTAGCTTATATAGAATATATTTAATACAAATTTATCAGTTTATAATTATTTCACAAATGTGTATTCTTTAGTATTCTAATTTCTTTGATTAATTATGTTTATCTAATATTGACACTATTTGTACAGAGATTAAATATCAATTATGAAATTTACCCTTTTAACTGATCTTTAAATATTGCACTTTTCTATAAATTGAAATATTTCTGAGAATATTCTGTATATTAATTGTATATTCTTTAGTATTCTAATTTTTTTGATTAATTATGTTTATCTAATATTGACACTGTTTGTACAGAGGATGGATATCAATTATGAAATTTAACTTTTTAATTGATCTTTAAAAAGGTGATGTGGCAACTGGACTATATGGGCCGAGCCCTTCAATCCAGAGACTTCTGTCAGTAAGCGCGAAAATGACAACGAGCGAAAAATAAACACATAAAAGAGCAAAGAGATAGAAGGGTGGATTCGCGAGTTTATAATACAAAACTAGAGAGGAGAGAGCTTAGGGATAGAAAAACATAAAATTGTAGCGGGTACAATTACTCCCCTCTGCTTTTTTACGATAGGTGGAGCAAAAATCTATCTAGTGTGTTCTAATATAGTGTCAGTGGTCTATGAGAGTGTGTTTTGTTCTCTTTGTTGTTTTGTGTTCTGTGTTATGGAACATGGACGAATTTTTTTTCCTCAACGCCATTTGAAATAAGAGTTTCGTCCTTCTACAAATATTTTTGTGGCCAGTGACATCCGTATAATTGATCTTTAAACATTTCACTTTTCTATAAATTGAAATATTTCTGAGACTATTCTGGGTATTAACTGTGTATTCTTTAGTAATCTAATTTCTTTAATTAATTATGTTCATCTAATATTGACACTATTTGTACAGAGATTGAATATCAATTATGAAATTTACCCTTTTAATTGATCTTTAAACATTGCACTATTCTATATATTGAAATATTTCTACGAATATTCTGTGTATTAATTGTGTAAAAGCTTACTGCTTTTACATCAAAATTACTATATAGTATTATTTTGCTATTTTTATTTGCTATCAGATAATACAAAAATTCAAATAAAAAAATGTGTTCTTTTTTTATTAAGAAAACAAAAATTGAATACATGTTTTTATTGCAATAATAATATTTAAAAAAGTACAAAATTAATTATTATATTCACAAAATTTCATAAGTTCTCTTCATTCTTTCCACTGAATCTAAAACAAAGAAAATACAGATATAAATTTTAATAAATATAAAATTGCAGTATTAATACAATTTCATTAAAATTATTTCATCTCCAATTCTTGATTAGATAAATTGCACAAAAACTTTATGCTTTATTATTTACACGCTTTTTATGCATATAAATTCAAAGTTTAATAATTTTTTTTATAGATGAAGTATTACTAACAGAGTTTTTATTACATTTATAAATATAATTCCTATCTACTTTTTCAATAGACATAAGAGGATTAATGATTCCTTAATAAATGAATCATTAATCCTCAATGTTTCTATTAAATCATAGAGAGTAAAAGGAACTTTAAATGCTAATTAGTTTAAAAGTCTAAGGCACATCCATGAACTAGTTTTAAACTGAGGTAGGCTGTTCTTAGCTGACAAATAAATTCTTTAAAATGGTTTCTTTTTTTTACCGATACCAGTGATATAGCCAGAATTTATTTGCATGGAGGGTTCAAAAGTCTTAATCTAAAGTACAGTGAACAATCAATTTCATAAAAAAAGTAATTTCATTACATACACATACACACATATATACATCTTACATTCATAGGTTTGCTTGCATACATAAATATACTATAAAAACAGATTAGTAATGCTGTATGTAATTTCATTTTACTTGAAAACTATCTGTATTAAATTATGCTGTAAGTTTTTAATATTGAATTTGTTTAAATTTGCGTCTTAAATATTGAAAAATATTTAATTTATGGTCCTCAACATAATCCAAATTTAAACTAATTTCATGAATAACTCGAAAAATTAAAAGTACATTGAGAAAGAAAAGTCCACAGATTTTTCTCTTTATATTGCTAATTAATCTAGACATATACAACACATCAAGTTATGTATTAAAACATACATATACATATACACTTCATTAATTCCCATTCAAGTTTAAAAAATTTCATTCAAGTATGATTACAAATATTTAGTTTGAAATTATAGATGACTGTTGTCCTACTGAATAATTGGTTTCATGAATTTTCTTTTCTTGTATTTGTTATTCCATTAAATTATATTCCCACAAATAAAATGATTTAATTAATACAATACTTTAACTCAGTTATTATATATTATTAATCATAAAAACTTAACTACTGATGTTGAATAAAAAATATTTACTAAGTTATTATAAAGCAGAAATTTTTTTATTTACATTCACAATTTTCCATCTCATTGTTCTCCTTTACGAGCACAACAGCCCTTAGCTGCCTCAACTATGAACTCTTTCCAGCATTTAGTATCTACAGCTTCCAATTTCACTTCGAATCTATTCTTTTGACATCTAGGTATTAGGATGAGATTTTTGTTGATATTGCATTGTACAAGAAATGAATTTAATTGCACAAAACTTTTTTTTAAAGTTTCACAATTTATACTTGAGTTACTACACACACAAGATAAAGAACTGAAATATTAAGCCAATTATTTTTAGTCATTCAATGTTTAAAAAAAATAATGTTACAATATATGTGTATGTATACATATATATACTGAAAAATTTACATCGAAGTAGAAGTTATATATCGGGGCTCCTTATATGAAGCTGTATCCCCCGTCGTGAGAGTGATTTGTCTCTAGCAGGGTGTGCATCAGGATATATGGGTTATATACATAACATATACAGACAGTTTAATAAGATAGATTTACATTTAGGTTAAAAACAATAGCCTCTTGATAGCAAATAAAAAAGTCATAAAAAAGGGGGAAATTATTTAGGAGAGTAGGAAATATCTAAGAAGGATAGAGAGATATTTTTGAAGTATGCAAGCATCAAATTTATAAAAATTTAAAAAATTTTTTGGAGTTTTTAAAAAACTTTTTAATTTTTAATTTTTTTTATTTATTTATTGTCCATATTTAAATTGCAACAACATTTATAAAAATGAGAAGTAATATTAGGAATAAAGGCCCTAACAGTAAAAGAAAATAGAATTTAAGATTAAATGACTTGTGCGTATAAAAATAAAAGAAAGATTTCTAGTAGGAGAGAGGAAGTTTAAAAAGTGGATAGAGAATTTTTATAGCGATGCAAGCATCATTTTTTAAAATTTTTTATTTTTTTTTTTTTTTTTTTTTTTTTTTTTTTTTTTAAGAAAAAAGGAAGGGAAAAGAATTTAAGTTATGCAAAGCACAAGTGAGAGGTAAATTTATCGCAGGGATTGAAACTCTGCATTGAGAACCAATGAAATTTCTCCTATTGCTTATCCAATGGAATTCATTTCTGAATGGGTGGGTGATCGATGCGAGAATGGCTCAGCTCAGGTTCTGTGTCGCCATCTATTGAGTGGCCACGCGAAAGTTTAAGTGTAGTGGGAAAAATGTTAAGTGAGAGACTTGAAGTTACTGAGGGGAAAAAATTATGGTTACTTAAGCATCGCGGCGCGAGGGCGCTTACGGTGCTTGGCTTTCCGATGATCATAGTCCGGTAATTCGGCTATGATCGGGTTCGGTAAGCTGTAGATATCGTTATAAAATTTAGAAGATATTTTAATGAAGATGTTCTTTAAAGTATCAATATTTAAGTCTCTCTTGATAATTTTATTGGTGAGATACCTGGGGGCCTGAGCTATTCTCCTTAAATTATTTTGCATGTACATATCCTAATACATCGATATACCGATCTCAGGGAAATCGTACTTTTTAAAAGCTTTATTTTTCCTTAAACATGAAGATGCTATACGTTAAGAAAACTATACTTATTTATACTATTTTACTCTTTTGAAAAAGTGATACATATAAGTAAATTGTTTAAAACAAAAAATTTCTTTAAAAAAATTTCGTACTATTATTTTTTTATAACAGTAATATGTTTATTTTCTATCTTTTGTCATAATATATGTAATTAAGGAGTTATGCAGGAAATTGAATCATGAAATTTATAGGTTTCGGGCTACATAATCTAGTGATATAAGAATATTAATGAAAATTATGTAAAAAATTTTACAGTTATCTGTAACATTTTCTATTCATAATTCAAGATGTAACAATGCCCAACTTATTTTGAAATCATTCATTTAGTGTGGACTAATTTGAATTTTAATAAATATTGCTATTTATGTGAATTTACTGCTCAATTGAATCAACAGATTTTGTTCAATTTCAAATCGGGTAAATAAATGAAAAATAAATTAGTTTAGTGAAAATCTTTTTTTTTTTTTCACTATTTAAATTAACAAAGAAAAATAAGAACATGTTTTAGGAAATAGATGACACA
>JAGEOH010000356.1:0-51561 GCA_032207245.1 Pardosa pseudoannulata | reverse complement strand
TTTACAACAATTATGGGAACTTTGTCTAAAATATCTTCTTGAACACTGATGGATCTAAAAATCCTCTGGCTTGAAAGTTAGGAGTAAGTAGTGGAGAGCATTAGGAAGTCTTTGTCTCGCAAGAATTATTTTTGTCAAGATACCTTAGACTTCTTGTGAGGTTCACTGATCTGAGAAGTTCATTGCCATAATGATAATCTAAAAAAGTAACACTTTCATTCATTAAAACTCAATACATAACCCTTCAGAGCTGTATACACCCAACTCATTTTTTACATGGTACTTAAAAATAAATCATGTAAAAAATATACATGAGAAAAAAGGTAAATTTAGGGTTATGTTCCACAATCGTTACGATGAAAAAAGAATGTAAAAAAAGTAATAATCATATTTATTAAAACAAAAACAATTTTTATTATAGAAAAATTAAAATTAGTGTACAGTGAAAATTTAGTCTACAAGTACATACAACGTATAAAAATTCAAATTGAAATTAGGAATAAAACTACCAACATCTATTCATCGCTACTTGATAACAAGCGTGAATATTTATTATGAACTGAATCAAAAATAATGTCATCAGTAGATATTTAGCACAACTGTGAGCTTCGATTCATATGAAAAATTTTGCTTGTTATTAATGGCCTCTGAGATTTTTTCAGAGTTTCAAACCGTAACTTTTTTTTTTTGTTGTTGTTCTAGTTCAACTAAAAAATATATATATCAGTTCAGTTTTGGTTTTCAGTTCAGTTCAAAATGAATAATTTTAAATTTGTACTAAAATATTATCATAATCAAAAAATGTAATTTATCAAAATTTAGAAGATTTTATTCTTTTTTAATTGGTACACTATGTGAATTGATACAATTATCCAGTACGATACGAGCAGTGAAGCAAAGAATGGTTATTGGTTCACTGGAATTGTTAGCCATTATCAAAATTCAGAGTATCTGCCAAAATAAAGTTTTTCAAATCCATGACTTTCCCTGATTTAGCAGATCATTTTCCATGACTTTAAAAAGCTTTTTTTTAAAGTATATATAAATAAAACTTCTGATGTACATACAAATAAAATATATGCTTTTAGAGAAATGACAGGAATTTTATCATAAAAAAACTATAAACTTACTTTATGAGTGTTAATAAACTCACATACATAAAAGTAAATTGTTGTATCTACATACCTAAGTTTAATCCTATAGCCATTTTTCAATCAAAATATTTCCAATTTGAATTCAGGGTACTTTGGTATTATCCAGGTGACTACGAATAATAGCCAAATATAACCCTATAACGTTTATATACAATATCCCTAGAGATAAACTTATATTTTGTGCAAAAATCTTAACTCATTTTTATTAAAAAATAATTATTATTATATTAATAAAATTTTAATCTACAATTTAAGAAAAAAAAACCAGAATAATATACATTTACCTACCCATTAAACTTTCTTGCTTTGAGTTTCCTTGGCGAACAAATTTTACTCGGCAATAGGGTCAATAGGATAATACATAAATACCAAACTCAGTAACTTCAGTCAAATGACAAGTAAAAATAGAATTAAACAATTCAATGCATTTTTTTTTTTTATCGGTAGTTTAGCCGATCCACGACTTTCCATGACTTTTACTCATTTTACTTGAAAAATCAAGACTTTTACGTATACAAAATTAATCCATTGTCTACATTCATGACTTTCCAGGTGCACGGAAACCCTGAAATTTGCATTTGACAACTGAACATTCAACTGAATTCAATCTGCCTTCTAAAAGCAGCTTCATGCGAAACTGAAGCAGAAAAGTACAAGTGAAAATCAAAGCAGGAAACTGAGAAGCAATGGAATTGATGTTCAATTAGAAAATATTAATAAGTTGGTTATAGTAACAAAATGACTAAATATATATTAAACCAAAATAAACCAATATTTCTTTTGATTTTTGTTTTGACCAATATAACGCCCTCCCCCCCTTTTTCAGTTCAGCCAAAAGATGGCCGATTGGTTAAGGTGCAGGCGTTCGGTACCGGAGTTCGTTGGTTTGAATTTTTGTCTGCATAGTCATATTGGGTTAAGTCAATGCTGTAAAAATTAGTAGCTACATTTGGGTGGAGATTAATTTCCCTGTGGATCTCTTTATTTCACGGTGGATCATTATGTTTTGAGCAGTGGATAACATGAGACTTAGCTGCATATGACCATACTGGATTCAAATAAGTTAATAATGAAGATAGGATTTATAAATGAGCAGCTTGTTCTCTTTGGAGGCATGTCCCAAATTTAATTTTAATATTGTGTGTATGTTGGTTCCAAATGAGGCTTTTATCCAATGCTACACTAAGATATTTTACTGCATAAAACAAAAAAAGAAAAAAAATAGAACTATTTCCAATGAATATTTTAGCGTTTTCAAATGTCTTGTTGAATTTTCTAGTGAACATGACAGTCTCACATTAAGTTTGATTTCCATTTCTTGAGCCATTTAATTAAATTAACATGATTATTATTATCTTTTAAATTATACTTCAGATCTTGTTGCATGTTATTCATAATAGTTTATGATAATTCATAATAGTTAATTTGTATTCTATTGAGTTGATCTGGTGTGATTGTTATTTAAAGATGCGTATCATTAGAGATGTCAGGTGGAACTGTGGCACTAATGTCTTTAATATTATGAGTAATGCTGTCAACAAAGTTATCAATATTATTAATTTCAGGAATATTAAGGTAGATATTTGTCATTTTTATAGCCCCCTCCAATTAACAAATAGGATTAGAGTCAAATGAGAGATCACAAATAGTTTCAGTGTTAATGTTATGGGGGACTGTTTAAATGAGCACCAATTAATTACATTGCCAGAATGTGGGTAGGGGGCAAGGATATCAAATTCACTATTATCAGCAAATTATGAAATAAAGAGACCATAATTGTGGTTTATTGAGGGCAGTTCCACTCCTTATGGGTAGTATTAAGTAAAACTATATCATTAAAGACATTATATACAAGGGGAATATATGTTAAAATAACAGAATAAGGTGGGTCATTAGGAATTTTAATGTTGATAGCATTGGGGTTAGTAATTTTGAGGGTTGGGATTGAATGTTTAGTAATAATAAAGTGCTGTGCCTTTATTTTGACTAGGAAAGGCATACCTATATGTGTGATAGTTTAAGATTCTAAGTTTATTACTTGGTCTGAGGTGAGTTTCCTGAAGGAGTACAATATCAACATTTATGAATCTTAGATACGGTTAATTCCCAACAAAAACAGTGAGAACGAAATAACAACATCAGTGGGACTAATAAAAAACAAAGTCACAATTTCTCATCCCGTTCCTATTATCAGCTAGGCAAGTGCTTAATTTCTTGTACCTCAAATTCCATTGAATTCTTATGAGCAGTAATGGTGCCCTGTGGCTTAGAATGGCTACCATGCTGACTTTCATCACCACTAAGAGCTCTAGCGCGAATGGATCTACTGTTAAATTTGTTGACTTTCATTTCATTTCTTACTACAGAGTGGGTTTAGAATTAATACTAGCAGGTTTTAACTAAACAAGGAGAGAATGAATATTTATTGGTTAGAGGTGAGATTAGAATTGTTGTTTTGTGAGACAGTGTTTTGTATACATTTTGAAATAGCTTGAAGACAATTAAAATACAAATCACTGGAGTTATTTATCCATTTAATTTGATAAATTTTAAAAATGATCTTTTTTTTATATCAACAGTAAATATAGAATTTATTAAAATGGCACCGTTTTTCTTAAAATCATTTCAGACATGCCACCATTAAGGCACTTGTGTCTGGACCAACAGCGTGATTGGAAATTTTAACATGCTAATGACAGATTATACATATCTTATTGGTTTCTAAATTATAATTAAATTTAAAATATTTACAAAGTTGTAAATTGTAAAGGGTAAATTAAATTTTACGCATTAAAAATTTATGAGTAGCTTTTTTAGCTTTAACAACTTATTTTTCAAAGCACTGTTTCTTTTTTTATAGCAACATGGACCCTGATTAAAATATTTCCATTTTACTATCATCCGGGATACTAATGTTTATCTACTCAAATTTGACCTAAATTTATTTGGTTTTTCCGCACAGTACTGAAAACTTTTAACAGTATCACTGTGTGGAAAGAGTCATATTCAGCATTATTTTTTGCAAAACTTTGTATTTAATAATTGTTGAATTGTAATATTTTAGCTGTTCAAAAGTTTTGTTCTTTTCCAGAGCAATCTGAGGAGTTTCCAGAGTTATCAATTTTTCTCATTTCTGCAGAGCAACTCCGGGGAATGGCATGTCTGCCATTTTCTTTAAACATCCTAATTGTTGTTTCTTTTTAAATATCACAAAACTTTTATTAAAGATTCACCTACTATCAGTGATTATAATCTGTAATTTCAGCATATTAAATTGAAGTTATGATCTTTATATGAATATTTAAGAGCAAAATACAGACAGAGAAAATTGCTCTGTCCCATGCCTGTGCATCCTTTAAAAAGAACTTCCTTCTCTTTTTAGCAGTTTTGGGCAGATTAAACAATAATTATATGAAAATCTTCATTGTTAATGATATTCGATTCAATAAGTTTTGTTAATTTTTTCTGGAAGAAAATGAGTATGAAAAGCAAAGTAATATGCTTACCAATGCATACTGAAATGTGTCCTCTACATGCATATCATCAACATGAGTCACTAAATGGTAGACGGAAAAATAATTACTTCGATACCTTCCATCTGGGAAGTCAAAAGGATACAGAGAATTCGATGATTTTGTCAATTCATCTCGAGTTTCTGAAAAAGCATTCAAAATTCTATATTACACCTGTACGTGATCAATCAACATTCATTAAACCAATTGCTATTATTTTTTAAAACATAAATGACAAAGATCAATTCAGAACATTTAATGGCTAACACAATTTTTTAAAACATATTTATTAGCAAAGTTTCTTACCTTGTATAAATTCTAGGCCAGTAACTAATATGACTCGACAACTCAAATGAGCAATTCCAACCTATCATAGAGATAAGTTTTTACTTCAAAAAGAATATTATTTTAAATGATCTAAAAATAACTATAACAACAGTATTTAGACCATGAATGGGCAAACTACGGCCCACGGGTAGAATTTTAAGTTGCCGCTCCGAGGCAAATTAAAAGAAATATATATTTATACATTATATATCCATCTCCTTTTCCACTTTGTTTAAATATTATATCCCATATTTATTATCTCACGCCCAGAAGATCAGCAACATATTTCCTTCTTATATCTGAACAAGTGTTTTCAACTTTGAGCCTTAGAAAGAATATTTCAGAATTAGACTGACAGATGAGCATTTAGCATCGTTCCTTACATCTCACCTTGAGCCTCAGTATGAGGAACTTTTAGGAAAGAAATCGCAATTTCATTCATCTCATTAACGTATTTAAACCGTAATACTTGTATAGTTTTTAAAATTTTAGAAAAATTTATCTTGGCCTGCCAAACTTATTTTCTTTCAATTTTTGGCTCGTGACTGAAAAAGTTTGCCCATCCCTGGTTTAGACACACATAGATATCCTTTCAAATGCAATATTATCTTTCTTAACAATCTGACTGTTGATTTATTCAATGTTCCTTCAATCCCCTGATTTCCTTCCCACAATCCAATGAGGATAGGATCACCGTCATATTTAGTGGGCCCTTATCAGTCCTGAGGTTATGCATTTATTATTCTATCACTTTTGACAGAAAATAATGAATATTGACAATCTTTAAAATATGCTACTCTCCTAACTTTTTTTTTCTCAATATCTAATAACATTGAAATTATTTACCCTAAAATGTCAAATTCTCTCCATTTCCGTTTTAGTTTTCTTAATTTTATATCACTGATATTGGCATTCCTTTTACATTTCAAATTTGCTCCCAGCTGTCCATTCTTCTCCAGATCTTTACTATTTTCATTCCGCTGATTGCAGTCTCACCACTGATGCAACAAAATAAATGCTGATCCCAGGAGAACATCAAAGAGATGCAAATTTGTCTCTTGTCTGTGTAAGAGCCAGTTCTCCATTATTTGAGTTCAAAGTGTGAATAATGACTGCAGCTCAGTAACACTACCCTGCCAATTAAAAAATAAGGGCTAATTTCCCTGTACAATTGGAGACTACTTTGAACACATCTAAAATTTTGTATAGCTTTAAAAACCTAGTTGTATCTCAAAAATTTCAGAGTGACCCTCGTACACTGAAGAGCCATTATATTATGACCACCTACCATTTATAACAATAGGCTTGCCCAGGAACAAAACCACTCTGCATACATGGAGTATATAGAGTGACTATGCATTATCTTTCGAAACATAATGTAATTAGCAAAATAATGAAAAAAACCAGTCCATTTATTAGACTTTGATAAAGATCAAATTGCCCTTTGAGATCTGCAATGGTGTTCGACAGGGAGACACTCTTGCATGACTCCTATTTACCATAACTTTAGAAAAGGTTATCAGGGATGCTGGCATAAACACAAGAGGAACAATATTGAAGAAATCGGGTTGGCTTATGCTGATGACATTGATATTATTGCCAGATCTGCAAGAACCCTGAGGGAATCCTTCATTGCATTAGAAAAAGCTGCAGAAAAGGTAAAGCTAAAGATAAATGAGGGAAAGACAAAATACATGTATTGTGGAAGGAATAATATTGGCTCTACTTTTGAAGTCGAGGCACATAAATTTGAACGAGTTGAGAAATATGGGTTCTGTGGTTGAGTGCCAAAATGACATCAGCCCCGAGATCAGGAAGAGAATTGATGCGGCCAACCAATGTCTATGTGGACTCAGACGTCAATTGAGGAGCCATTTAATTAAAAGAACGAAAATCCTGTTGTACAAAACTCTTATAAGACCAGTGCTAATTTATGCCTCTAAGACTTGGTCACTTACGTCACGAAAAAATGCTTGCATTCTTTGAAAGGAGAGCGTTGCGGACCATTTTTGACAGTGTTTTTGACAGGGGAGCCTGGCGGAGAAGATTTAACTTTGAACTGTACAAGCTTTACAAAGAGGATGAAGTCATCATATTTATCAGGCTGAATAGAATGAGATGGGCTGGATATCTATTGTGAATGGATGCAGATCGGGCTGCTTTAAAAGTTTTTAATGCAGTCCCTTTCGGACTATGACCAAGGGGCACACCAAAACGATGGTAGATCGACTGCCTGGGGTTGGACTTTGATCTCATAAAGATTAGATGCTGGAGGTCCCAAGCACAAAACAGAGCAGGATGGGAAAAATTTCTTAAGAAGGTGAAGGCCCACAACGGGCTGTCGGGCCAACTATGATGATGATGAAAGATCAAATTATTATGGCTCAGCAAATGAGAGCATTAATATCAGAAATGAATGACACGTATAGTAAGCTATTCACGAGCATTTGTTGAGAGCACATATCGAAAGTGGTGTGTTATTAACATCACATTGATTTCGAAGGAGAGCAGCAATTGCTACACACTATTTGCCTTGACCAAAGAACTATAACAGCAATAACAAATCTCCACCAGCTACAACAGTGGCAACCCACACAGTGTTTCTCAACACACTGTGCTGTGTACATTGCTGCATATGACACAACATGGCAAGAAAAAAATATTGAGAACTGAAAAGGAAATCTCAAAATAACCTGATATGTAATTAGTCTGCAAATGTAGGTATTTGGCAATTCTAATTGAGACAAATTTTATTTCCATCCAAATAGATATATCTGACAAAATACCCCATGATAAATGAAGAATATGGATCTATAAAAATTGAGTGTTCAAACAAATTTGAAATAGGAGATACATTTTTCTGTCTTAATAAAAGGTCTGCTGGGTAAATAATTTAGAAATTATCTGATCACTTACTGTGTATTTTTGTGCATAAGCAGAGAATTTTTGGGGCCTTTTAAAGGCCTCAAGTGTGTGTGTGTACAGGAAGGGATCAGCTTGTATATGGATACATGGAACAGATGTAATACATGAGTTTTCTTGGCGACATTTTTTGCCTTTGATAACATAAAGTCACCAAATTGGATGAAAACAAAAAAAAAAAAAAAAAAAAAGTATAACTGCAAAAACTAAAAAAAAAATTGAAAAATAAATTTGAAATGATTCTTGTTTGTGTTATATTCAGTACTATATTAGTAGTGGATTGGCTTATCTTCTCATAAACCGAATTCTACGTAAAACAGAAGCAATAGATAAATTGCCATAAATAGCACTCTTTTTAAGCTCATTATGCAACGTTGCCACTTTTGAAACTTGTTTAAAGAAGTCCTTGGATTTGTCTCATGGTGCAAACAATCCTCTACCTCCGTGGCACTTAAACTTAAAAGGTTTGAGTAATGTTGGTCTAACGTTTTACTTTAAAGCCATTTGATTGGAAAATATGTCTTTCAAATTAACTGTTTGGTGATATTTTCAACTTTTTGGCAATTTACCATTGTAGAAATTGTTTATTCCACTTCACCTTATATATCGATTTTGAACTTGGTAAAATTTTCAAAGGAAAATTGTACCCTTAGCTTATATATGAAAATAAAAGGTAATTTTTAAATGTCTTTTGACAATGAAATGTCCAACTAACTCAAAATATCCTTTATATTTCTGTCATTTTGATGGCTCCTCGTCCTATAAAAGCAATGCTTATTGGGAAGGAACCATGGAGATAAATAACCACAATGTTCATCCAATATCCCAATTTCCTCCAATGAAAATTACATGCTTTGCAGAAAGTGGAAACATTGGAAACCATGTTTCAGAATTTGGTGCTAACAGGAAAGAGAGAAAATTTTTTCTTTTTTCGCTCAGCATTTCCTGTATTCAAAATTGAAAGAATACTTACAGAGTGCAATAAATCAAGGTTACCACATTCCCATTTGTGATACTTCTCCCATGACTGATCCACACAGTTTTGGCTACAGTATCGAACTTGGGAACACTGATGACAACTGAAAAAGTTATACAGCAGTAATCAAACAATAGAAAATTCCATCAACATAATTATTTAACTTCTACCAAAACAAATTTAGAATGGTGGACAAAATTAAGACATTTCCCCAAATATTTCAAAAAATACTGAATATAAATAAATCAAATTTGGTATGGATATAGCTTATTCCCTGATAATAAAGTATGCAAAACAAAAATGAAAGTGCCATTCACTGGCAAGACCTATTGCCAATGTAGTCTGAACGTAAGGATAAAAGATGACAATAAAAGTGAGGCTTGTACAGTATGTGTTGCCTCTAGTATGGTGTATGGTCACCCCTAACAGACAGACAGCATGCACAATGAGTATGTATGCTGTTAATAAAGGAGGGGTTGTGAAAGACCCTCCCATTCTTGCACCAGAGCAATTTTTAACTCTAGAATGGTTCTGGGGGGAAATTGGCGCATCACAATAGCTCTCCCAAGAGCATCCCAAGCATGTTCAATAGGATTCAGGTCAGAGGATTTGGCTGGCCAATCCATTCGTTGAATGTCCTCGCTTTCCAGACACTCATCAACCATAAGAGCCCTATGTGGTTGAGCATTGTTGTCCCTAAAAATGAATTCAGGGCCAACAGCGCCCCTGAAAAGACGCACATAGGGCTCTAGGACCTCCTGCCTGTACCTCTGGGCATTCACGGAACCTTTGTCAAACACATGGAGCGGTGTGCGGGTATCTTGCACGAGTCCACCACCAGCATAATGGTTCCTTTTGTTAATTTTGCTGGGATGGTGTCGGGTTCCAGGTTCCCTCCATATCAATAACCATCCAGAATCAGGTTGTAGACTGAATCTGGACTGTGGGAAGGAGTGAGTGGGATGCAAATAGCGGGCTTCCTGGCATACAGCCCTCTTTCATGGAGTCTTCTGGAAACTGTCTTACTCGAAATTGATGCTCCTGTAGCGGCCGAAAGGTCCCTAGACGATTGAGTGGCTGTAGCCGTCCTCTGGAGCTTAGCTGAAACAAACAAATACCGGTCATCATTGGCCGTTGTAGCTCTCGGGTGAACTTGTCCTGGTCGTCTGCATACTGTTCCACTAGTTTTAAATTGACTCCACAAATTGGAAATGACGGTTGGTGTTATGTCCAATTCCATAGCAACTTGAGCTTGGGACTGGCCTGCCTCAAGTCTACCTACAATTCTCCACCTCATACCCTCGTCTAAACGATGATGCTTACTCATTTCATCTAAAAACCAACAAGAAACAACACAATTATTAAAAAAAATGCACTAAAATCTGCAACTGTGTTGAAGATGAACAGCTCGATGCAGACTTTTATACCTCCTGTTGGCTTAGCAATGGCCACAAGAATACGTAAGCTTATCTCAGGGCCAATAGTGCTACAGTGACCATATATGGCAATCAACTGTCCAGGTTTTGTGCGGTATTTTTAGAGAAATACGCAAAAATGCTTTCCATCCTTAATTTTGTCCACCAGTGTACATATATGATTTTACAGCAGAATTTGTATAATACTGCATATCAAATTTTGAAAAATTAATAAGTAGTGATAAAATAATATAGAGAGATAATAAAATGATATAAAATAGGATTTTTTAACCTTCTACCATACACTTTTATGACAAATTTAGTCTTAAATGCACTTTTTTCCCCTTATCAAATCTTAGAAATCTTCTATTTCTCCTTTCTCCAACCTTTCCCCTCATCAAAAAAAAAATTATAAATTTTCTATAGTGAAATACAAAATAGCCTTTCTACCTGACTAATATAAGCATTTATAAATAATTTACAACTTTTTAATCTGGCATAATTTGTATCTAGCAACAAAACAGTCAAATTTTTATTCCTTAACCAATTTATAATCAATATTTATTTACCTCTGTTGTTTTTTGTGCCAAAAATGGTAAAATAACAGCCCTCATTAAAAAATAAAAAATAAATAAAACATGCGCATGCTCATGTAAAATTGCTGAGTATGCATGCTGTAAGTTTAAACAAACAATAGTTTTGTAAATTGGATGAAACAAAATTTATATTCTAATTAAAAAAATTAGGTTGGATGTTACACAATAAAACTATTACTGAAGATATAATAACATTAAAGATATTAATTGAAGCATGTATATACGAGGGTCAGTTAAGTAAGGACTGTTTGTGCATCGGCACAAACACAAGTTCAAGGTCAGCAACTTTTGGCTATGCTTCCTGACTCTGCTAGCTTTGGTTGTATGGTTATACTGCTCTGTTTGTCAATCAGAAATCTCACTGATTTTCAAGTGTGAAATAAGTTCATTGGCAGCTTGTTCAATTTTTTGGTGAATAATGCAAACATGCATAAATAGTAAACACTTTTTAATGAAGGAAGGACAAATGTTCATCCTGAAGAACGATCTGGATAGCCCACTGCCATGAATGGAGATTTGACACAAAATGTTGAGGACAATTTTAAAAAACCATTCTCTCCCAGATTGATGTAAGCCATACACATTCTCCATCTTGATGGAGATAATGTTCCAATTAAGATATGTAACAAGGATGGTGATATCTCTCTCATGTCTGTATATCTTCCTTATGAGGAAGAAATTCCTCTCTCACCTCTTGTTAGGAATTTGGTGCACAAATGCACTAAAGCTGGCTTGAGACTGCAACAAAAGAGGTGAGGAACTCTTAGAATTTATTTAAAAATCTTCAATTTAGGCAATAAGCCAACCTTCATTACTAAAAACAGAAGAGAGGTCACTGACATTACCTTTTGAAACGGTAAGGCTTCAAATCGGATCACAAACTAATCAAATTGAATCTTTCAGGACCTGCAATATCATCCAGGCAGGATAAAAGGAAACCCTGGGATTTGTACTGGGAAGACCTTTGGCTTCTCCTATCAGATAACCCTGTTCACTTAATTTTTTTTACTGATATTGACACAGTTCAGTGCTCCATACTTCAATCCTATAAGAATAATTATAGAGCAGTCAAGACAGGATTACCATGGTATGTACCTTAGTGGTGTAATCATCTCTGTAGTCTTAGAAAGCTCTTTAAAAGAGCCAAGAAGACTGGTGAATGGAGAGCCTATAGAGCTGTCCTTACCAAGTATATTAAGGAAATAAAAACATGAAAATATATTTAATGGAAGGAGCATTCACTCAGATTGGCAATATATCATGCTGCTAAATTGACCAAGATATTGACTAAGGACTATATTTGTGAATTGTGTTATTTAGAAAGCAAGATGGAGAACAGTCGTGAGATTCTAACTGAAATGTTTAAGGTTCATGTACCTGTTCTAATATTATTAGTGATTGTCCAATTGATATTTTCTATTTCCACTTAAGAAGCAGGAAAGAAAATTGGGCTCTTGCTAAAGAAATTGTTACTCATGGGAGAATTACATGGGCAATCAATTTTTTTCCCTTCAAATCTCTAGATGTTGATGTTGATATACTTCAAAAAGGAAGTAACATTATATACCCTTTATTTATGATCATATACCTGGTAGAATTGTCTGGTATATGATTATGTCCCTATTGCCTGGTATACGTGTAAAATAATTTTTATACACAAGCATGGTAAGCTTTCCTCTGATGATACTAAGGCCTTTAGGTCAATAAGCCTAACTTCTTTTCTCTTGTGTAGATGATGCACTAAATGGTAAGAAAATGGCCTTTGCTGCTTTTCTTGACACTGAAGGTGCCTACTAATGTCATCCCATAATGCGTTAACTCATAGGAACGTTAATCAGTTAGTGTTCAAATGGATCAATAGCTTGCTATCAACCAGGCTGGTTCAGGTGACCAATTGTAGGGGTTGTTCTATCACCTCTCCAGTGGAGCCTTGTAGTTGACGAGTTACTGAACAATATTCATTTTCTTGATCTTAGGAGCATTGGTTATGCGGATGACATCACCTTGGTAGTAAGGGGTGAATTTCAGAATACTGCCTTAAAAAGAGGTGAGAAGAGGTGAATCTGACAGTTAATCCTGGTAAGATGCATCTCATCCTATTCACCAGAAAAATAATCAAGGATATGCCAGAATTTAGGCTATTTAACTCAAAACTGATCTATAAAAATGAGGTGAAATACCTTGGTATTATCTTTGATAAAACTTAAACTTGGAATAGTCATATTAAGTAGTGCACCAATAAGGCCAAACATATTTTTTGGGCTAGAAGGCATACTATTGGTTCCAATTGGAGTCTATCACCAAGGAGAGCCCATTGGATCTACATCAGGGTAATTGTTTCGATTATGACCTACAGGACCATGACTTGATGGAATAAGTCCTGTCAGGTTGTAACTATTAGGGAAATTGCTAGTCTTCAAAGAATGGCTACAGTCACTATAACTAGTGCTATGAGGACTACTCCCTCGTAAACTCTTGGATCTGCATTTAGGGCTTTTGCTTCTACATGTGCAGATCGAAATGGAAGCAATACTTTGCTTCCAAAGGTTGAAGTTTCTTAGGCTATGGAAAAGTTCTGAAATAATCCCTGTATAAATTTAACACTTGGATTACTGAACATCCTTTTCTTATGATACATTTTGATTGGATGTTTAAGCAGTTTGATTTTAATGATACATAAGAGAACATTAAGTTCTCTTTCCTTCCAGGCATGATTGGGAAGAACCCAAAAAGCTTCTTACTTGTGCTGACAGGGTTTGGTTTACAGATGGTTCTAAAACATCATCTGGTCTGGTGCCTTCTGTATTACCAGCTCCCTGGGCCTCTGCTTTCCAGGCTCAGGTTGCAAATAACTGCCTAGCAAGAAGGGTTGCTAATAAGAAATTAAAATCTTTTCTAATAGTCAGGCCACACTTACTGCTTCTCATCTGAATTAGTGAGGGATTGCTATAAGCCGATTGGCTATGGTTAATAAAGTTATCTTATTTTGGGTACCTGTGGTATTTTTGGCAATGTAATTACTGACAAAGCATGGTTCAGAGCTGCCCTTTATTGGGCCAGAAACAGCACTTGATCTACCTCACAATGTGGTTAGAAAGACTGTTAAGGATCTCTGAATGGTAGAGACCTATAGGGCTTGAATTGATTCTAACAATGTATTTCATGTTCATATGACAATGCAGATCATGCCAGATTTCTAAATTGTTTTTATTAGAAGTAGAAAAGTTTCTGTTCTTTAGACTTATTAAAATGAGACTTTTTGTATTTTGTATTATCAGGCTTATTTCCAATAGGACTTTTATGCTTTTTCAAATTTGAAGGTTTAATCCCATTATACTGGGGTTTAACATACAACAGGCCAGTATTCTTTTTAGGTAAAAATAGCTCAAAGCCATCTTTAGCAAATACAGTAATTTGTCCTTTTTTCTTACAAAGGTTAAACCTGCTTTGTCAATTAAAGAACTCAACTTTAAATTACACCTTAACTTGTTAGAGTACAATACATTAAAAAGATTAACAATTTCTGACTAACCCTTGTTTTAAAAATCATCCTGACAGTTTCCTCTACTTTAAACAACACCCTATGAAGGTGTTGTTTACATCCATACAGAACACATCTGTGGTGATAACCACAGATGTGTTAAGAGTTTCCTGTTACCACAGAAATGGGAGCTAGTTTTGTATAAGGTATAAAACAGGATTCTGGTTTCAGTTTTGTAGGTGGGCTATTTTGAAGAATATGTTTCTTCATGGTTTTCAGCTTTTCAGATGATTTTCTTTTAACATCGTTCACACTTGATGAAAATGCAATGCTTTCCTAGTATTTAATGGATTGTTTCAATTTTGATTCTAGTGCTATTAATTCAGTCTGAACCTTGATGAAAGTGAAATCCACATCTTTTCAATGGTAGATTGATTGAACAATTCCACTAAATTGAGGAGTAAGAAAATGAATAAGCTGAAATGTCTAGTATCAGTAATCTATGGGTTTTCCAGAATCTTTTGACTGATTAACAATTTCTTAGATTCTTGCTGTACACATACTGATCCCCCCCTCCCCTCCTGGGTTGATTCTACAGGAGAAAATTCATATGTAAGTTTGGGCACAAGTATCCAGTCTGAAATGCTTCAGTTCTCACACAGTTAGCGAATCCTCAATATCAGAAATAATACTTTGATATTCTTTGGCAATGTTTCAATACATTAATCCACAAGCTTTATCAGCTTGTTGGTTCAAGTTTCTTGATTCTTTCAATGTGATCTTTAGTAGTTAGAACTTCTTCCTTTGACAGGATATGTCTACAGTTCTCTTTGATTAGAAATACTTTCATATTTTCATGGTACATAGTTTTAGCTGATTAATCAAAACTTCCATTTTTTGCTGTCAAATAGATTTTATACTCATAGTTGTTTTAAGAAAACTTCATCACTGTATAAACGAGTTCCCATAAAAGACTTAATAGAAAATTGGTTGGTAGTCAAAGCAATTCACTGACATCTAATAGCACTGTAGTGGTCAGATGTTTTCCATGAAAAAATGGTTTAAAAAACAGCTTCATTTAGAGCTTGCTCATTTACTAAAACTTCATTTTAAAATTCTAATATATATAAAAATATACTTACTGCAGCATATTTATATAATATATACTTATTGTAGCAGAAAATGAAGACTATTATACATGACAATATTAGTCATGCAAAAGGTTGCTAGCAGGTCAGGCTACGAGCAAGAGCAAAAATTTAACCTACAGTATAAGACCATACAAGCTGCAATGTTTTTTAATCACATGCTTAAATAGTACAAATAGCTGTTAAATTTGCATATAACATTTGGTTAACAGTCATGCTCAAATATATCTGTGATTAAAGTTAATATATTGGGTGATTTGAATGGTATAACATCATTAACTTGCAATGACATCATAAAGATGTTGTATGGAAGAATTTTAAATTTTAGTTTTCCAACTGCTCTCTCATGGCAGCATTCTGCTTCTTGACAAAGCCCAGCTGAATGTTGCAGCAAGAACAAAGATGAGTCCAAAGTACAGAATCCTCCATCATACGGCCCTACTCAGACCTTCAACTGTTTCTAAAGAATTTTAGGTGGAAAGTGTTTGAAAAATGATGACATGTTGAAAGAAACTGCTATTAACTGGTTAGGCAGCAAAGTTCTTTAAAAGCTGGTGCCAAATGTATCAATGTTAATAGTGACAAAATGTTCATATTCTTGTTTGCAATACAATTTGCATTCATAAATTTATTTAGGCTTACTTTCATTCCTATTACAAAACGGTTCTTTTTTAAAAAATGACCCTCGTATGTAATTTATGTTATATATAGTAAACTTACAGATACATCAATAATTTGATAGATTTAATATCTTACGGAACAACAGCTTGAGCTTTAACATAACAATGATGGCAATGAGTAATATAGTGTCCAGGAAGCAAAACAGAGGCATACGCTTCTTCAACAAAAAGGGTGTCACCTGCTGCTACATTTTGATTAGCCTACAAAAACATTAAATAAACCACATTTTCTTATTTGCATAAAAAAAATATATCTACAGGGAAAACCATTTAGAAATTCCCTGTCATTCACAATTTTGCCCTTATAAATTATTACTATTTAATACATAATTTTTTTCAATTCTTTTATAAAACAAGTTTAAGGTAATGATTTATATTTAATTAAAGATAAATTTTAATATAAACACATAAAAAATGATTCATTTAAAACTTATAAATATTCTTTCTCATCTTTGGGCTGTTTTCGAATAACCTGCATGAGCAACAGCGAATTAATTAATTTTATTAATTATATAAAAAAAACTATAGCAACTCTTGCAGTTCTGCATTTTTATTTTTTATTTAAACTGCATCCTAATTAATTAAAAACTGTACGTTATTATTTTAAAGATTTCATTTGCTCCATTCATTTCCTCATTAGCTTCTTTCATTATAGGCATTTTTTGTTCCAATCAATTTTTAATTCATTTGGAATTTTTCTTCTCAGTTTCCATTGTTTCATTTTCTGATGATTCCTTCCCCCCCCCCATTTTTCCAGTAAATAAGCAAATAAGCATTTTAAAAATGCACAAGAGGTCAGCTACAATTCTTTTATTTTTACTTTTTAATTTTTTTTGAAATAGAAAATTCTTTTACTTTAAGTTTTTACAATTTCCATCACTTTTAAGATATGATAATTAACAAATTTACAGAGATAACATTAATATCGTGGAAATGAAGTTTATGAATGACATTTAAATTTCTTTGTACTATATTAGAATATCTCACTAAATCTTATATTAATTTTATATATCTTTTAGACAAATAAAATAAATATTCTCTATAATTATTCCTAAAACTATTTTATATTTCTGGAATTTTACATATTTTGTAACACAGCTTGTAAATGAATTAGAATAATTTAAATAGATATTATTCAAAAATTTAGCAGTTAATGTAAAAATAGTTACAGTAGAACCTCTTTTTAATGACCCCACGATACAATGACCCCTTCGTAAGAATGACCATTTTAAGAAGTCCCAATTATTTTACCATAGGAATAATGTTAATTTTAAGTCATTACAAAGACCTCAAGTGTATTAAAGCGATTGCCAATTTTAGACCGCAGAACTCATGAGCAAGTGGGCTATTTTAAAGTTATTGTACTGTGGTGCAACTTTAAGAAACCTGTACATCTCTCTTTGTGTTTGCTTAAAGGGCCCTTTTGTCACGTACGACATTGATGTCCTAGGTAAATGACACTCCAGACACTAATGAAATGACCCAGTTCCCCAGTGTCAAATTTTCGAATCTTCAATTATCTTTTGATGAGTTAGTTGCGGTAGACGAAACTTTACAGTGCTGTAAAGAAAATTTGAATGAGGACGATTTTATTGCCTGTATAACCGGAAATGAAGAAATCTACGATTCCGACAACGGAGAAGAAATTGCCCAAGCTTTTGAAAAAATGAATGAAAAAGAAGCCTTCAATGCAATCAATGCCTTGCATCAATATTTTGAAGAACAATTTAATTCTGAAGATATTCTTCAAAATCTAATGGATATGGAATCAGTGATAATGAAAAATTCCCAAATAAACTTGAAACAGGCATCAAAGACTTTTTTTTTTCAAAAATTCAGCAATGGAAATACAAATAAATAGAAGTGTTCTCTAGGTATGTACTGTTGCGTCATTTCTTTGCTCATTTTTTTATTATTCGTTACAACGACCAAATGGTGTTGGTCCCACAGGGGGTTGTTATACCGAGGTTCTACTGTATTAAAAATGCATTAAATTGGATACACATCAAATTAAATGAGATGTTTGAAAAAATAATAAGTATAGGTTACATACCACAATATATCGGCCCTTTTGTTTGTCATTCATCAAATCAATTGCACTACTGGCACAATCAATTGAAGGATGAGAGCCATAACTAACAGGTAAAACACCATTTTCTTCTGTTTCTACCCGTTCCATCGAACTAAAAGGGAGCCATGCATACAATACTTGTTAAAAATGGATCTTCATTTTAATGCAATATTGGAGTTAAGAAATGAATTAGTCATTAAAATAAAAAATTTTGACGATTTTATAGAATTGCATTCTTATTTCAATAGGGGTGATTGTGCTTCAAAGTAAAAACCCCTGAAATTTATATTATTCTGTATCAAAAACCCTGAAACTAAAAATATTAATTTCATATAACAAATAACTGCCTGTTACTATATTAGATTTAATGTATTGTTAGCAAATTTCAAGCAGCGATTTTAATTGTTAGTAAATTAAAGCAGTAACTGCTAATGAAAAAATTACCAAACTTCTTCTGAAGAATCTTATTACAAAACAGTTTAAAAGTGCATAGACAACTGTTTCATCCTACAGGGTAGAGGATTACTATATGCAATATTTTGGGTGTTCAACTTCAGAAATGTAATGATAAAATTTATATGTACCAAACTAATTATTTTGAAAAGTTATTGGAAAAATTGAGTGTTGACTTAACTGTTACTTCTTTAGATCTTAAGTTTAATTGTACAGAAGAATGTGCTGGAATGTAACTTTTTTAAGAATTATTAGGTTCTTTATTATTTTTAGCTAATCGCACAAGACATATTTAGTGTCATTTGTGTTGCTCAAATCCCTATTCTTTTTTTATTTTAAAATATATTGGATATACTATGTTATTAATGCATCTAATGCTACTTCAGCTGATACTGTCTTCTGTTGATTCATTTCAGGTTATATATGGTGTTTACTTGGATTGGACCCACAAAAGTATTGCAAAAGTACAACGGAAGCTGAATTTATTGCTCTGTTACAGAAGTGTATTATTTATCAAATATAATTAATGTAAAGTTTTAAATTTTTCAAATATCATGTGATAACCAGGCTGCCATAGTTTTTCCTGAAAATGCTATTGTGAATAATAAAATGAAGCATATCGATGTTTGGTACTTTTATATTAGAGACTTACTGCAAAGATATTTAATTTTTATTAAATATGTACTTTCTAAACTTATTGTGGCTGATATGTTAACAAAAGCATTATTGAAACCAAATCTTTTGAAAATTTTTAATTGTATTTTTAAGAATTTTGTGAATGTAGTGGTGGAGGGGGGGGGTGCTTATGTGAGTAAGATTTGCAAAAGCCAAATTTGGTGATAAAAGACACAGTGTTTATAGTGCATCTGTAAACCATAATCTGTGTTTTGTCATCATGTAATAAAGTCGCATGTTTGAGACACTGTGTTCTTTATTCCATTGCACATTGGATCCTCATGTAAATTATTATTTTCTGATGTCCAATGTGCCACATGTTATATTTTTCTTAATTTGCAAAGATACATGCTATCATTAGTTACGTGGGAATGTGTGCCTGGTGCAACTGTTCTCAACTGAAAATTGCAGAAATGTATGTTATTGTGGTCTAGAACAGTGGTGCGCAAACTTTTTCGACTGTGACCCCTTTCGTAGAGAGAAAATTTTTGGCGACCCCTAGAGATAAATGTTCACAAATACGATGTATATTTCGCATTTCTTTCGTTTCATTGAATAAAAACATCATTATATTTGACTTATATTAATTTTATTTATAATTTTAAGGAAATACTTTTTGTATAACAGAAAAATCAGCAAATTGCCCTTTAATGAGATGTATGTGGCTGCAAGTTTCTATTTATCTCATTGATGTTTGGATGTATGTTGCTAATTGCAATTCGCATATCATCTTCAGCGTTTAAATGCAAGCGGTATTTAGTTTTTATTGAAACTAGTTTGTTAAATCCAGTTTCACATAAATATGTTGATGCAAATTGTAATAACACTCTGATGGCATTCTTGCATAAAACGGGATATTGTTTTTCCACGGATAGCCAAAATGTTTGGCAAAGCTGAGTCTTAAATTGATTTTGAAGAGTATAATCACTAATTAGATCTATAAATTGCTCTTTCTCACTAATTTGAAGAGTTGAACTGCAAATGTCAAAGGAAAATGGATCACCTATCCAACCAAGATCGTTTTCAGGAAAATCCTCGAATCTTCTCGGAAAATTTTTTTTTAACTTTTCAGTGACGGCGCTTCACTCTTTATATGTAAACTGTATGGTATGCAGCATGCAGGGATAATGCATTTCATAAAAATTTGGCAACCCCTAATTTGCACACCACTGGTCTAGAAGACCTATCAGATAGCTACTGAAAATCTGGGAAGTTTATTTCTATTGCAGAATTTTGTGTTTTTCTAACGTTCAGAACACAGTGGCCTGGCCAAATACCAACAAAGTTACAAAAATGTATATGATGCAAAATACTGTGTTAAAAATTTAAAATAGATTTCGGATTATTTAAAAAATTATCTTTTATATGTAATCTGAACTACAGATTTTTTTTTAATTAGCATTTTGTAAGCACAAACATAAGACACAAGTTAAAACTTTAATCACATCTCTATATTTAATCATTTTAATCAAATAATGATGTATTTTTCCCAGATAATAAACTAAATTAAAATGCAAAAGTGTATGCGTGTACACTGGATTTCTGAAGCATAATTAAATTAAAAGCATCACTTTCTGGGAAAAATAATCAGGTTTAGGTTTTAGGTTTTGTTTGGAGCACTACGGTCTACTGTTTTGCACAAGAGAGCTAATGAGACTGGGATCTACAGTTTAAAGCCGATTCCGAATGGCTACAAACATCCATGCCAGCAGCGGGATTCGAACCCACGACTCCGGTTCCGAAGAGCAGCATTATACCATTCGGCCATCATTCGGCTGGAAAAATAATCGAAGTAAATTATGAAAATGTATGTTATTGTGGTCTAGAAGACCTATCAGGTAGCTACTGAAAATCTGGGAAGTTTATTTCCATTGAAGGATTTTATGTGGAATGTTTCTCTAACATTCAGGCCACAGGCCCAGCACAGATCCTCAGAAGTTAAAAATCCTCTTTATATCATCTATAATTTACATAAAAAATTGTTAATAATGCAAACATAACTTAACTGTATTTCTAACTGCTTTATTTTTAACTGTATCATGTAACTGTTTTTTAGTTAGTGTGTTTTAATAAAACGTGCTCCCATGTGTACCTGTATTTATAGATCTTTTTGTTAAGATTGCTTCCTACTTAAGTTATTGAGTTTAACCTAAACTTAGCAGGTTATGGGCCTGGCAGCTTTGAGACTGTGAACTTTACTTTAATTCAGTATTGGCTCAGATCAATTCTCTCGAGTACGCCTGAGTGATAGTTCAGTGGAATCTATCTGTGATCGTTATTTTTTCTAAAGAACATTCAATATGGACTTTAAGACGCAGATTGAAAAATTAGAAGGTTTGAAAAACTGGATGAAATGGAAGCGGCAGGTAGAATTACTACTTGTGCATCATGATGTGCTTGATTTGATTACCGGCGATCGTGTTAGGCCTAACGACCTGGGAATCGCTGCTTCTCTGGAGCAGCGGGAGAGCTTTGAAACCAAGGTCAAAGCTTTCAAGAAAAGTGATGCGCTGGCTCAACTAATTTTAGTTGGAAGCATGGACAATGCCAATGTTGAATTAACTTCAACATGTAACTCTGCCAAAAGCACGTGGGATAAATTAATTTCAATTTATGAGCTGAGTTCCGGACAGCATGTCGATCGACTGATGGAACAATTTTTCACTTTCCAGAAAGATCCCTCTGAAGATGTGGTCACACACGTTGCACGATTACAACGAAATTTCAGCGAACTGAATGATGAACTGAAACGGTTACTGAAAACTGAACTTCCGGAACTATTACTCATGAGTAGAGTAATGTCAACCCTATCTAGTGAATATTTTGAATTCAAAAGCATGTGGGAAAGTGTTCCTGTGCAGGAGAGGTCAATTAATAAATTGACTGAACGTCTTCGTCTTATCAAAATGAGACTGCCTGCAAGACAAAGTGATCATTGTGCTTTAGTTGTTAATACCCATGAAAATAAAAAGGTTAGTAAACCTAGGCAAGAAAAAGTAGAGAAAAAATGTTTTAAGTGTCACAAGCCTGGGCACCTTGCAAAGAATTGTTATAAGAGAAACAATTACAATAAACAACCAGAAGGAGATGCATTTATGTGTTTTGGGGATATGAAAAATAAAGATGTATGGCTTGCAGATTCTGGTGCTTCTGCCCACATAACACCTCAAAGAGAATACTTTTTATCCTATGAGCCTTTTTCTTCACGATAGGAGGTTAAGATTGGAAATGATGGGACCATATTTGCCTTTGGTCAAGGAACAATCAACGTTCAGATGCTAGTGTCTGATAGATGGGAAAACAATCATCTAAATGAAGTATGGTTTGTTCCTGAAGTAAGTCGCAATTTATTCTCCATCGGTAGGGCTGTTGATAAAGGCTATGATTTCAAAGTTGATAAGAATGGTTGTTACTTATCCAAAGACAGGCGTGTTCGCATAGCTGGGAAAAGGACATCTCGAGGACTCTAAGCATTAAAGATTAAGGTTTTAATTCCTGAAAAATCTGCCGATGTTTCAATGGCAGTAGCAGATACTATGCAACTGTGTCACCAAAATAAGCACCATGTTAAAAATATTATGAAACAGCATAATATTGATGCCTCAGCAACCACTGATTTTTGTGCATACTTGGTAAGCAACATAGGGATACTTTTGGGGTGAGAAAAAACCGACCAACAGTTGCTGGAGGGCAGATAAATGCTGATATTTGTGGCCCCATGCAAGAAATATCACTAGGAGGTGCAAGGTACTATGTATGCTTCAAGGATGACTTTACAAAGTTTCGCAGAGTGTTTTTTGTGAATAAGAAATCAGAGGTTGTGAATTGCTTGAAAACATTTATCAGTGAATCTGAATCAGCTGGACATAGAATTAAAGAACTATTAAGTGATGGAGGAACAGAATTCAATAATTCTGAAGTAAAAGCCCTTCTTGAATCTAAAGGAAAAATGAACCAAATTTCTATGCCATATACTCCTCAGCAAAATGGTGCTGCTGAGAGAGAAAATCGCACATTAGTAGAATGTGCTCGATCTCTCTTCACACTAAAGAGCTTCCAATCAAGCTATGGGCTGAAGCAATTAACACTTCTGTATATGTATTAAACAGAACTGCCAAGATATCAGTGCCAGGTAAGAGTCCATATGAACTATGGTTCAATAAAGAAAAACCATGCATTGATCATTTACGAATTTTTGAACTGAGTGTTATATCCATGTGCCAAAGCAGCAGAGAAGAAAATGGGATCCGAAAAGTAAAAAAGGTCGTCTGGTTGGGTATTGTGGTGACAAGGATGGGTACAGAATATGGACAAACAATGATAAAGTTGTTTTAAGTCTAAATGTTGTCTTTAAAGATGAACAAGTACTAGGAACTGTGTATTCGAATGTGACTGACACAAAATCTGAGAATAATCTAGAGCTTACTTTGCCTATAGAAGATGAATCTTCAAACTCAGCTGTTCTAACAGGAAATGAAGGAGAGTGTATGGACACAGTAAATAGTGTATCCAATGCAAACAGTGATTTGTCACTAAGTCACTCTAGAGGAGAAATTAAAAAGCCTTTGTACCTGCAAGATTACATTTTAATGGCAGAATTTTCAAATCCTGATTCTTATGCTTCTGCTATGGCTTCAAATGCTGATAAATGGAAGCAAGCAATGGATGAAGAGATGAATTCCTTAAAGAAGAATGATTCTTGGGATCTGGTTAAATTGCCTCAAAATAAGAAAGTCATTGCAAATCGTTGGGTCTTGCAAATAAAGACAAAAGGAGATGGCTCCATTGATAGATACAAGGCGAGACTAGTAGTAAAAGGTTACTCTCAGAAACAGGGCATTGATTACGATGAAACTTTTAGTCCTCTGGCTAGATTTGACACTATTAGAATGCTTATCAGTGTTGCAGCCAGTGAAAAACTTCAATTCTTGCAGTTTGATGTGAAAACTGCATTCTTATATGGAGAGTTGCAAGAGGAAGTTTACATGAAAACACTGGAGGGTTATGATGATAAATCCAGCCAAATGTGCAGGCTAAAGAAAAGCCTGTATGGACTAAAACAAGCTCCTCGTTGTTGGAACAAAAGGTTTGTTGACTTCATCCGTAATCAAGGCTTGAAATCTTCTCATTCAGACCCATGTTTATTTATGCGGGTAAATCCTACAAGTAAGCTGCTTGTAGTTATTTATGTGGATGATGGTTTTGTTACTGGAAACATAAAAGAGGAAATGTCAGAGTTTATAAACAAACTTAGCAGTGAATTTCAAGTGACAGTCGGCTCATCAGACTGTTTTCTTGGAATGAGCTTGAAACAAATGGAAAATAGATCTATTTTTGTAGAGCAAACAGCATATACAAAAAGAATTCTTCATTGTTTCCATATGGATGAGTGTAATCCTGTGCTGTTCCTATTGAAAAACATAATTCAAGTGAAACTGATGTTGAGATTGGTGATAATGTTCCTTATCGAGAAGCAGTAGGCAGCCTTATGTATCTAGCTACTGCAACTCTACCTGATATTGCTTACTCTGTAAGTGTAGTGTCTGAAACACTTGATTGTCCAAAAGTTTCCAACTGGAATTGTGTAAAGAGAATTTTTAAGTATCTGAAGGGAACATTAGACTATGGGCTGTTTTATCCCAGTGATCATTCAGCGAGACAACTGGAAATTTACACTGATGCTGACTATGCAGGTGACAGCAAAACAAGATGCTCAAGAACTAGCATGGTCAGTAAATTTGCCAATGGTACTATATCTTGGACAAGTCAAAAACAAAAAAGTGTTGTTCTCTCTACTACTGAAGCTGAATATGTTGCAGCATGTGAAGGTTCAAAAGAATGTATTTGGCTCAGTAGACTACTAAGTGAAATTGGTGCATCAAATGATCTGCCTGTGTTGTACGTAGATAATGCAAGTGTTCTGAAACTTGTGAAAAATCCAGAATATCACAAGAGATCTAAGCATACTGATGTAAGGTTTCACTTTATTAGGGAAAAATTCCAAGAGGGTAAGTTCAATATTGAACATGTGGACAGTCAGAATCAAATTGCTGATATTTTGACTAAACCTTTGGGACGCTTACAATTCCAGAGACTCTGTCAACAATTGGGACTAAGAAACAGAAAAGTTTTGTTTGAGATGGACTGTTAATAATGCAAACATAACTTAACTGTATTTCTAACTGCTTTATTTTTTACTGTATCATGTAACTGTTTTTTAGTTAGTGTGTGTTAATAAAACGTGCTCGCATGTGTACCTGTGTTTATAAATCTTTTTGTTAAGATTGCTTCCTACTTAAGATATTGAGTTTAACCTAAACTTAGCAAAAATGTTTCAATTTTTGTCACAATGAGATAAATGTTAAAATTCAGTTTTTATGGTATAGTAGCTTTTTATGTTGTGTTTAGAAAATCAAAACATCTGTTTTGTTACATATCACCTTCATATTAAAATATAACAAACCCAAACTGAGCCATAACATCAGCCATGCCAACAATCTGGTCACATGCTTCCCACAAAGCAAGTGGTTAATTTACTTGTGTACAAGTGGATCATTTTTCTACTTCAGGAGATAATTTAAGTTCTAGCTCTTGAAGGAAGAGTTATTTTTGTACTAGAGAAAAAAAACTGAGCTACTAATTGTTCATTTGCATATTCTAGATAACATTCAATACATATTAAAAAAAAAAAAAAAAAAAAAAAAAAAAAAAAAAAAAAAAAAAAGTATTGTGTTATGTAACATGCAACGATTAGAATCAAAATAACTTTCTTAACTGTAACTGTGTCCCTGATGTGTGTGTGTTTGTTTGTTTATGCTTGGTCACACCTTTCTGTTAATATATTTATCTGGAACTAGTACTAGAATATCACATAAAAAAATTTTCATTTAACTTAAGAATTTAAAGATGCCAAATTTGTTATCTTTAAATAGACAAGCTGTATGTAATAAAATATCAAAATTGTAAAAAGATTTTTAGAAACATTAATAAAAAGGGTATTATTTCTTAATTAAAATCAGCAAAACAGTATACATAAAATGGAAGCAGTTATAATTACTCTTTCATTTCCTCAGCAGTACTTCGGAGAGTTTCAATTTCCTTTTTTTGGCGAGCTGAAATGCATAAAATGCATGAATCAAACATTAATAATAACTATAATTTTCACAAAAAGCTAAATTTTATATTTTATTCCTTAATCTGTCTTTTCTTTATTTTTACTTTAAGTATTTAAATGTTCTTTAAATTGTAGATAACAACAAATCATATGATCCAATCAAAACATTGCATTATGCTTTACAGTTCTAGTAATATTCATGTCATGCCGGAAGCCTTTTTTATAAAATGATAGTCTTAACTTGCAAGAATATAAATTTTTCTAATTTTAACAAACAGGAAAACAGTTTTATAAAAACACATATACAGGCTAATGTTGAATATCCCAATTCAGCATTAACAAGACCAATACCCTGAAAAGTTTAACATTTGTAGAAGAAAATATTTCTCTAATTATAAAAAACAGAAAAGTTAGAATGTCTGGAACAATGTATGGGAAAGAAATTTTAAATTTTTTAGTCGATTTAAATGTTAGAAATATTTGATTACATGGATAATAATGAGTGCAAATGGATATGAAATAGTTAACATTACTGGAATTATTAATTTATTCATTTTGCTAACTAGGAGATATATATCAAAATTATTATACTTAAAATTGTTAGAAATTGCAGCCGAATCGGCACCTTCTCAACTTCCGGTGAATCCCGGCAATTTGTTTTTGTTTTGTTTAAAGTTAACTGAGGCCATTTGTAAAGCTGTATGTTCGATTGTGACTTGAACTCTCACTCGGCAGCTACGAACTGTGTCATTTTGGGATTGGCTGAGTGGGAGTTGCATGAATATGTTAAATTGTATGTGATGTCTGCTGCTAGATATATAAGAGGATTGTTGCATTTTTTTTTTCTACTTGTACATTTTTCCCGGCACATAGGTGGACATCGGAGAATATGTTTTTATTTTAAGATTTAAAATAAATCTACATTTTCGTTTTTAAATAGTTTGTCATTTTTTATAATCACTACCAGAACCTTGCTCTGCTCAAGTACCGGTATTGAGTTGTTCGTTGCTATATCGGTAAGAAAAATATCCCTTTAAAATTCTATTTCCCATTCTTATACCTTTTATCCCATCCACAAAATATCAAAAGAAGTGTCTGTGACTAAAAATTCTTTTAACTGTTTCCCATGCTAATATTCTGTCCATTCACCCTATTTCCCAGGTTATTCTTTTTAATGATCTAAGTTCCTTTTTATTGTTGAAAGCACTGACTAAGCTACTTTCTCTGGGAAGGAATTTGTCTCTGAGGTCCATGCACTTCATGATCATGAGTTTCATTCTCTTAGCTCTACAAACTCTGTGTGTTCATTCTATGGAATGGTCTGACTGAATAAGCTATTTGCCAAGTAAATACAATAGAGGCCTCATTTTCCCGATCTTACATATACACGGCAACATCCAGGAAGTAAGTAAATGTAATTAGCCGTGTCAATTGTGCATGAGTAACAGATCTATGACGTATCAATCTGTTAGGAAATATTAGATCACTTGTAAATTTCCCTTATCCCTCAACTGAAAGCGTGTGTCACAGAAGGAGCGTACGAAAGTGACATGTTAACGCCGAGTGCCAGACGGTGGAGATAGGTGCTGCAGATATAAAAGCCGACATTTTCGCCCGGTGAGATAGTTCTAGTCTGAGTCTGTGTTCGAGGTGACGCCTGCCGTACACAGCCGAAGAGGTAGACCGATGGATTGGCGAAGCCATGTTTAAAGCTACTGCAATTGGATTATGTTTTTTTTACCGCTGCATGATTTCAAGCTTTCTTTTGTCAAGTATGTTTTTTATTTTAAGGTTTGTGAATAGCAACCTTATTTTTGTACAGATACCAAGACTGGTATGTTTCATTAAATATTATATAGTTATTATTTGCTCTAGCCGTCATTATTTTTTTGAGCTTCCACTGCGCACAACCTTTTTCTATCTATACCGATAACTTAGTTATCTATCTCACTTTTAAGAGTGGGAGGTAACACAATCCTATGCCAGCTGGACAGGTCCTGACTCCTGTGGTAACAGAAATGGAAACACTCATTCCTTCTCCCACCACCTGCAAGGTTCGGTAGATCCTTTGATTCATCGAAATTCATCGTCAGGTCTAAGAGTCATGAGCCCTTCCAACCAGATTTTATCAAATGCTTCCGCAATATCTACAAATATAGCCGCAGTGGCGGGCTTAACAGCATGAATAAGCTCTGTAACCCTCCAGAGTTGATGTTGAGTGGAGTGCTTGCGACGGAACCCAAATTATTATGAATATTGAAGAAGTCACCCATGTGCTGAGCTAAGATATATTCATAGACTTTTGAAATAGACTGATTGAACGAAAATTAGAGGGGATGGTGTGGTCGAGTCCCAGCTTCGGCAGGGGTACCACCACCGCTTTCTTCCAGATGTTAGGAAAATAATTTAAGTAAACTATCGAGAATAAAGGTCAGGGAGATTAAAAAGTTAGCTGGAAGATGTATAAGCATATTAGTGGAGATAAAATCAACATGAGGAGCCTTATGCTTTTTGAGTTTCCTCAGGTAGTTTGAGAACCTCAGAAGGGTATGCAGGAGTGAGAGTGTTCTCTGTAGAAGAATTTAAGAACTGTTCAACAACAGAATTAACATTAAACAAAGTATCATTATCATAAATATCTGAGTTTGGAGTGATTCAGCCTTATCAGAGTTTAAATGAGCCACCGAATTGGGTTCTTTAAGGTTAAGGGACGTCCTACATAGACGTGAGGCTGCCCTCCAAATGCTAAAGACTCAACATAAGTGTTCCAGCAGCAGGTCCTAATCTCTTTCCAGACCAGGGTTTGCAAACAATTGAGAGAAACTTTGAGATTGGGATCACGCGAATTCTACCAGTATCTCCTAATAGAGTTCCTTTGGTTGATTAACCACCTGATGTGTTGGGGAAGACGTTAATAATCAATGGTCTTGACATGAGGCTTGGTGGCTTTGGTGTAAGCAGCGAGGAGAAATTTGTATATATATAAATGCATGTGTGTATATATATACATATTTATATAGCCATGTATATTATTATTATTATTATCATTATTATTATTTCATAACTTTTTCTTTCAAACAAGTACATTTTATATATTTCATTTTTAGGCATATGAACATCATTTTAAAGAGTTTGATATCCAGAGAATTAGTGAAGCCTGTGATACACTCACTATAAATAAAACTGTTTGCTGAACTTTAGAAATATATTTTGCCAGTAATAAAAAAATAAGCAAATATATTCTGAAATACACTTTTTATCACAATAAATAATGGTAACATTTAAAAATTCTACAGTTTGTTAGTTGAAGTCCTCTCCACATATTTTCTGCATGATTATGTGGAAAATACACTGTCTACCAATAAGTATTTGGACACCTCTGCCAATGACGACATCCGCGGTCCTGAGGTACGTCACGGCCTCTACCAGTATACATTGTGTAGGAAAAAGCATCGGCATGTGTCGCATGCAAGAGGCTCTGATTTCGAGAAAGGTATAATTATCGGGTATCACAAATGGGACTGATCCGCACCCAACCGATGGCCCTCATCCATGAAGAGTTTCAACAGGAGTATTGTTTCAATGAATATCATTCGTAAGGAAGCACATCTGCTTGCTTTTCTTGGTCATGCTGCTGCCCATAAGCCTTTACCGTTCATATGGCAGGATCTGGCGTCTGCCTGGAGAACGTCTCCTGCCAGAATGCATTGTGCCAACAGTCAAGTTCGGCAGCAGTGGAATTATGGTCTGGGGGTGTTTCTCCTGGTATGGAGGTTAACCAAGGCTTGGTATGGTGCCAGTGGAGTTCATCGAATGGATTGGCCTGCCCAGACCTGAACCATATCAAGAACCTCTGGGACGAGTTGGATCGCTGAATTAAGAGGCGCACTACCCTTCCAAAATCGGTGAAGGAACTTGTCTACTCCAAGCCGAGTGGAAGACAATACCACTAACTGTAATATAAAAACGTGTGGACTCGGAGGGTTCACGCTGTAATTGCCTGTCGTGGAAGCTCTACCAACTATTGATTTTGAATAAAGTTAGTTTTTCTTTTCTATCACAGGTGTTCAAATACTTATTGGTAGACAGTGTATTACTTACAGAACTTAAAGCAACATTACAAGTATTTTTCAAAATTATTAGAGTATTATTATTTTTCACTTCCCCGTCCCCCTTACACCTGTGATGTCACATGAAGGTGCAGAGGAGTCGGTACAACCAAGTTATCTCTGCCCATTGGAAGTTGTAGATTGTCTGGTGCTTTGTTTATTAAGATATTGGGATATACTATCGATAACCTTGATGGTGACACGACAATCCTCTAGAACAAATTTTCTAGCTTGTGTTTTATCAAGTACATGGGTAAAGCAGATATGAAACGAAAGCAATAACTTGAAAAAAATATTAATTTATGTAGAATATATAGGATTTATTTTGGAAATCCCTGTTATCATGTGCGAGGGAAAACAGTATTGCCGATAGGAATATATTGGCAGAGCAGATCCCATTACTTAAATTATATCAATATTTAATAACATAAATAAACAATCCAGTCCTAGTGATAAAAAGTACAAAATATACAATATTTCCTTTAACACTAAATCTACCAAGAGGGGTCAAATTACCCCATTTTTTGTTATTTTTGCTCTTATTAAAAAAATGTCTGGTAGTTTTAGTGTTAATATTGTCATTTAGTAAAAGTTCATAAAAAGAAAATTTTAGTTAACTCTTGAAAAAAATATTTACCAATTCTTCGAACATCTAACCTTGCCTCTTCAAGAAGCTTCAGCGATTCATCCAAAGCTAAAATGATTTATTAAAGTTTTAAATATAAGTTTGAAAATAGTTAGATTAGAAATAAAAAGGATAATGGTTTCTTCGCATAGCAGATATTTACAATTAATTTTTTGGCAATATATGGAACTCATATTTTTTTTTCTTATAATGAATCCTTTTTTATATATCGTTTCGAAATAACAAACTACAAACTTTTAATTTTTTTTAAATATTTAAAATATATCAGACCTTAATTTAAAAAAGCTGTTCAAATATATTTATTAATAATGCTACACAGAAAAAAAAATTTGAAACATTTAAAATAATTCCTTTTTGTATTTGTACGATATTGTCATAAAAGAAGTATATATTGCACATAATTTATTAATATACCTTTGGTTAACAAGAATTTTTTCAAAATAATACTTTTAGTTCATATCTATATGAGTGAATTTATTTTTATGCAGCTCTTAGGGGACTCCCCAAGAGTAAAGGTGAAAGATCCAAACACAAGGAAACCTAACTCTAGGAACATCTAAGAAAAGATGCTGAAGTTGACAGCCACAACCAAATACAACTCCAAAAGTACCTTAGAAAAGATGCCAAAGGTGCTGGGCAATATCTTTCTCAAGATGGTACAAGGCCTTAAAAATCATGGGGATAATTTTAAAATGGCATCTGAGGACACAGTGACCAGTAAGAAGACTTTGGATTTCCCCCCCCCCACTTTGACAGACCCAGAAGTAATACCAGTAAAGAAATAGTAGATCCGTTCCTAGCTCATGACCTTGAATACCCACAGGACCAGAATCAAATTGAGATTGACTTTGTTAGATGAAGCACTGGTAACACTGTATTTCAATAAGGAATGACTGTCAGAATAGATACAGATGTTTGCTTACAATACATTTAGATTATTATATATATTTTTAATTATGCTTCATGGATCACCTGATTGTAAAGAAAGAACAGTTCTCCACCTATTTAATTAAACTATAATTGACAAGTATGTAAATGACTTCGAAAAATTTGACACAGATTCAGGTTTGATTTATTCTTTTTCGTCTCTTTTCTCATGATCTTGCTTAAGTTAGCTCTCTACTGCCATAACTTTAATAGCTGTTAGGTTACTAACCTTCTCTATGAAAGCCCTTAGTGAGGCAGAAGACTTTTTGCCCTTGACATGACCTTGAAACCTTCTTATCAACTGATTGCCCGTTTTTTAAATTCTATGAAATTAATATTCTCGTGTAGACAAAGCAGTAGAACTAAATTTTTTTTCGGTCTGGAAATAATGAATGCAGGAAAAGTAACATTGATCCAATGGAGATCAATTTAAGATCAAAGACATTGAATGACCAATGTGAGAAAATGAACAATAGGTTAAGATTCCGCTGTACTTAAAAAGATGTCCATCTCTTTCTGACTTATAATCTCTCTTTATATATAAATATATATATGATCTTAATTTGGTAAATCTATTTCAATCAAGGACAAATAACGTGCCCGGGAGACCCCACCAATTTCAAGTACAGGTTCATCAAATTCCTTAATTTAGTGTTCTATACTTGTTTTGCAACTATAATGGCATCTTGAATGCACTGAGCCAGAGAGTGTCTGTAAAAATTAGATCAAGTCTTCCAGAAAATAAAAGTTTCTGTTTTTATTTTCAACTGCTGATGTAATCTCCATTAAATTTTCATATTTAAATTTTTAACTCTACAAAATGGATAAAATCATCTTCGATCCCCTCCTCATTATTTCTTCAAAACAGTTTGTGATCTTGTGTGTGTAATTTCTATAACATTACATTAAGTATATGTGTGTGTGTAAAATAGGTATTGATTCTCCTGAAAAATGTTAGGAAATAAAAAAAAAATTCTTCCCTTAACATGACATCACTGCAAGTTAATGATATTTACCCAATGCCTTTAACTTTCAGTCACAGATATTTAACCATGACTGAAAGCTATATGCAGCATTGTATTTCAGCTTGTTTTGCTTTTGCTTTAAGGGCTTTGGTTTTGGAGCGCTACGGTCTACTTTTTGCAACACGAGGGCTAATGAGACCGGGACCTACTGCTTAAAGCCGATTCCGAACGGCTACGAACATCCATGCCATAGTGGGATTCGAACCCACGAACTCCGGTTCCGAAGGTCAGCACCCTAACCACTCGGCCATCGTTCGGCTTTGCTTTAAGGGCACTTCTAACTTATGCTTTGCATAATAACCTAGATTGCTATTTTTCATAAAATATGCTTTATTTTTTTATTTTGGTAAAATGCTATAGTTAATGCATGTTTTATTTTTACAGTTTTAAAAATAAAGTTCTAGAACTTTTTTAGATAACTATTTTAGGCAACTATAAACCAAATTTTTTTATTAAAAAAAAAATAAATAAAAAATAAAAAATCTGGAAATTTTTTGTTATTAAGTGTTAATTTTTAATCTTATCATAAAAAAATGAAAAATCCCATTTTACTTCTTATTTGTCCCAAATGTAACAGCCTCATCTCAAGGCTACATATAGCATTGCGTCTCACCAAATTAAAACCTGTGGAATACCGATTTCAAAACTCAACTCAATTATAGATTGGTATTCCTATTGCTCAACACTTTAATGATGTCATTACACATTATTTATTATTACTTAACATTTAATATTTACATTTATGCATTAATGACGTTTCATTACCTATGATACGAACATGGAAAAAAATGCTACTCTCTAAACAAAAACTATGTATAGAACAACTCACTTGTTGCCAAATTTAAAATTACAAAACACAAACATTAAATATTAAAATTCACAGTGATGTCAAAGGCATTACAAAACCTATTGCAATGAATTAAATTTTAATTCAAGACCAAATGTGCACTGTATTGGCATTTAATGCATATTATGTAGCAGCATGTTACTACCTTTTCTTACATTTGAGATCAGTATAAAAATATACAATGTTTGATTCAAAAGGGCCATACTGGATCCACCAAATAGGATGGATTGAGCAATTAAGGCCTCTCATATAGTTTGTAAAATACAGTTTGTAGATATGTTATACAACCAAAGATTAAAATTTTTCTAAAGAAAATGGATCTGCATGGCAAACAACTCACCTTCTAGAGCTAAAGCTGGCTCATGTAATTTCATTAGGCATTGGCCTTTTCTTTGTAATAACTTGAATCTTAAATCTCTTGGATAGTCATATTCTATAGCCTTTTCAATATCATTCAAACACTCCTGGAAATATAAATAATGAAAGATCAGTGTTGAAAAATAAATAGAAAGTTATGGAGTTGATATCATTTTTATTTTTATACTCTAAAGGATCTAAAGGGAAAAGCATTAAGAAATTCTCTGGTAATTTCTTGTCTTTTGCAATTTTTCCCTAATAAATTTGCATCATTTTACTATACAACTCCTATATATATAAAAATGAATGTGTGTCTGTACTCGATAGATTCAAAAATACATCTAATCACTGTGACAATTTGGGAAATTATTAGGTATATCCCTAGAAAGGTTTTAGAGAATTATTTTTTTAAATCAAAGTTGGGGTTCCCCTTTTTCGAGTGTTTCATGTCATTATTTCACCCAGTTAAACGCAAGCGATTAACTTTTCAATTTACCGCATCATAACTAAGTGAAAGGAGCAATAATTTCTCTCAGTGTGACGTCATTCCGTTAATTCCATGTAATTGTTTTAAGCACCATTTTCCTAAGCTAAAAGCAGATTAAAATTTTCGATTTATCACAAAATAAATATGTGAAAATCATATTTTTTTTATCATTATGATGCCATTCCTTTAAATATCTCATTTATTCATGTCTTATTTCATATTATTTAAACATCGTCTGCATAGTATCAATTGGATTTGACCTGGAAATTGAGATATAAAGTGATTCACTTTCATTTATATGTGACGCAAATTACAGCATTTTTAAATAAGAACTTATTTTAAAAGTCTTGATTAATTTTTATGTTACAATGAAATGTTTATCAACAATATTCTAACAACAAAAATGTACTAATTTCAATGACTCTCATGGGCAAATAAAAACATATCATTTTATATAGTTATCTTTATATTTACACAGTTGTCAATATGAATGTGTGTTTCTGTTTCATACAAAACCATGGGGTTTGTCTTAAATTTCCTTCATTTTTAACAACATTTATTACTACCACCAAAATGAGCACTGTTTCTGTCAAAACCTCTGCTTCCTATTCTACCACATAATATAGCAAGATCTATTAACGTTGCTAATCAACGTACAGTATTTGTCCTGAGGTGCAACCAATCCTCCATGGTATTTAAATTGATGCTGAGGTGAAACAGAGAACTGTTGCTCTAGCCTGTTATTTAGAAACAATTTGATTTAAAAATATTTCCACTGTTTTGCCTGCTAGGCAAAATTTTCAGTTTCTTGGCAACATATTTGAATGTTCTAAAAATTATTTTTTTCATTTTGGGTTATATACGGGTTTTGAACTTTGAGTAAATTTTTAAAGGAAAATTGCCACCTTGGCTTACATTTGAAAATACAAGGCGCATCCACAAAGTAAGTTTCCCTACCTAAAAGAAAAAAGAACTCACACTTTCAAGGAAATATTTATTGGCAACAAGTAGAGGAATGTTTCAGCTATTTTTCAACTTAGCCACCATCAAAATTGAAACACTTGTCGTATTGTGGGATCTACTTTTGTATATCTCTGCAGTCTGTGAATGGAACCAACCTTCATGTCCCCTTTACGTAGCGACTGCATCTGTTTGAATTGGGTTCTGACTGCATATCCACCATGATGCCAATGCATCGACTGCTGCTTGGTTTCCGGGATAAAGTGCAAAATCCAAGTCTCATTGACCGTGATGATCCTGTCGAGCAGAAATATCGATGCTGCTCCTACGTGTTCAATTTTCGATCATAGACCTGACGATGAGTTTCAATGGGCACAATGCTTTGTGCATTCCAGATCACGGACCGAACCTTGCAGGCGGCGAGAGAAGAATTAGTTTCCATTTCAGACCACTGCTGGGATTTGTCCAGCTGGCATATGAATAATACATTATAGATCTGTTACGCACACACAATGGACATGGCTAATTCCATTTACTTTAAAGGGGAAAACATCGGAAAACTTACTTTCTGGATGCACCTCGTATATGGTATGTTATTAAAAAAGAAGCACTCACTTTATGCTTCTGAAGATGAAACAAAGCAGCCGATCTGTTTCCAAATCCAAGAGAAAGTTCTTCCACATGAGTACCTGCTTCCTCAGATTTGGGGAAAGGAGCTGCCAAAATACTCTAAAAAAAAAACCAATTTTTTCTTTTTAATTTTCTGTATATTAAGATGCATATTAAAACATGCCAGGTTTTTGTGGGTACAAGAAAAATTTACAGACATATATCAAGAGTTATGTAAAAACAATTAGAAGAAGATACAATCCATTCTATAAAATTAATAAAGTATAAAAGTGTTTTAAGCATGTGAGAACATGCTAAAAACATTTAAAAAAATTAAATTTTTCTGTAATAAAAAATAAAGAAAAACAGATAATTTCTTTAAATAAAAGCATTCACTTTCTTTAGGCTCTCTTGAAGTTTGCCATTGGACGAAAGCACAGTTTTAACTTTCAATTGATCAGAGTTTCTATGAGCTTATCAAAATAGTAAACAACCTATGCATTTTTTAGTGGAATGAGTTGCCAACAAAATTTCAACCTTTTGCGGGATTATGTAAGAGTCAAATGGAACATGACAACAGAACTAATTCACAATTTCTTTGGAAATCTGGAAATGGTTAGCACAAGCTAACCATTGGATGTTAAATTGACGTTTTTACAAAAAAAGAGGCAGAGACAAATCTTCACTAGCATACCACCGGTGGAAATATAAGAAATCGGTGCCTAGTATCAGCATCCCATGTTGTACAATGAAACAGCATTAAAATTGACTTTTCTAACAATAAAAGTGACTACTTTAGTCATTGTGCATCTTTAAATGAAAGGATATCGGTAGAGTGGAAAAACTGCTTTCTAGACGATATGATACCATTTTGTCGTTGCATTATTTACTGGCCGATACAGGTGTGGGAAAGCGCTCTACGTATGTAGGGAAAAGATTAACCACTGATATGGTACAAACAGCTCAGGAGTGGTTAGAAAGAGAACACCCAAAATGGTTAATTAACCTCCTGAATTATAAGTTAAAAGATCCCAAAATATTTTCTCAAAGTATGTTTAATGCTGATGCTATTACAAAAATGAGTGCAGCACAGTGTTGGAAATTAATTGAAATGCATGTTAGGGATGGAGATATTTACTACTCTGCATCACTGGATCGAGTGTTCTCTACATGCAGGTTGGTTTGGTCGAAACAGATTAGGAATACAGAAAGCATTGAAAATACACAGACTTTTGAGACTAAAAAATGGTATTACTAATAACCTGATTGATGATGATGGATTAATGGATTTGTTTAGAATTAAAATTCTTGTGAAATATTTGTTATTATACTATGATTTATGGTCAAATCATTCTGTATTTTATACATGAAACCTTTGCCCTTTTTCTTATGAATTTCACAGATCCTTTTTTTTTTCCAAATTGTTGTGTTGGATTTACCATAGATTTGCAAACATTTTTCTGGACTTTGATAGACTATATATATATTTCCACAAAATAACTCTTTAAAACTGAAAGAAAATTTAAAAGAAAAAATTCTAAAAATAAATAAAAATATCACTAATTTTTTTAAAACAGTGTGGAGGGTTTTTCTGGGTTTTCTGCAACTCTGACCAGAATCCAACAGAACCAATTATGTAACAAACCAAATAAAATACCAGAGAAAATAATATAATTATTATAAATTAAAAAATGCTATAATCTTACCTGAGTATAAAACTCAACTGCTTTTGCATAATCCTTTTCTTGAAAACACAGGTTTCCTTCAGCACGTAGTTCAGAAGCTTTTTCCCAAAATTTTTTGTGCCGTGATGAACACATAATATTTAGCCATTGGTAGACTTTACTTCTAAACAAGTATAAAACAATAAAAACACAATCTTCTAAATAAATTTCTTCCAGAGGCATAATTTTTAAGTTTTATTAAAAGTTTTAATCATATCATAGCTGCCAACCAACTCTAAAAATCTTACATGTTTACACACAATCTAAAAATCAAGCTGAGAATACATTCAGAAATTTATATAATATTAACAAATTAGATGCAGAGTAAATATAAGTTTTTAATTTTTATGCAATTAGTTAAATTATTTGTTCACCCTTTTTCTCTAGAAAGATTAAAGTAATATCAATGGAGAACTTTTATAAACACATTTTTATCTCCATTTCACATGAGCTAAGTCAATTGTATCAAACTATATGATAGTCAATTGTACTCAAATGAAACAAAAAGAAAGCACTTGACAAAATTTAAATGAATAAAACAAGATCTAGAGGAACATTACTCAAAAATCAACTCTAATAAACAAGTTTGTCAAGAGTGTGATTAAAAAACATTCATAAGCCATTTTAGCTAGTAATTAATATCTTTATCAGGGTTGGAAATTGAGTTCTTCATTGCTCCATTGGTACGGCCCACACAACTGGCAGAACAAAACTTTTTTCCCCTTTTTACATATAGAGCAGCCACTTTTTCATGACACGGATTTGTCAACTCAAAGACCTAATGGTAAAATAACCTGTATCAGCAGCCACCCGACCCCCTCTAAACGGTCACCAAGTGGGATTGGTCGTTTCATTTTTCGGGAAATTCAACTCACGCCATGCTTTAATTTTGAGCAAAAAGGTCAGGTTTATGGTCGGATATAAGACAAAGGAATAACTTGACAAGTCCATTCCAGCAATCCCCCCTCTTAAATTCAAAGAAAGATTAAATCTGTTTTCTCTTTTGTATTCTCCCCACACCCTTCCAATAGGGAATCCCTATTGCACCATGCATAGAAACGGAGGGAAGAACTGGACAATCGAGCGTTAAAAGTGTCCTAGGGCCTTGCGCTGAAGAGCGTTGAAAGTGTCCTTTGTTTGGAACTCCAATCGGTAAAGTTAAGGAAGAATTACACCTCTGTCATTCCCGTCAGTTCCATTTCATCAGTTGGTCAGTGATCTGAGTTGCAACAATGTCAAAAAAGGCGCTTTTCTAAATCTCGAGCAGAGCATTGAAGTTCTGCGTGAATATGAGAATGGCAAATCAGCAAGAAAGTTAGCTGAATTATTTAACTGCAGAAGAACGGAACAGTGGTGGAACAGCAATATCAACATTTTGGAGCAATTGGAGCAGACATGATTAGTGATTTGGGAGCATTTTGAGAAGATGTAGTTAAGGCTTTAAGGCGAAAGGGTGGTTAATTTTTTTTAAACATTATGCAATAAATAAAATATAAATATCAATTTGGGCTAATGAAACTTCTATCTCATGAGGCTATTCTAATAATAATAAAAAAGAAAATTTTAAATTATATTTATTTTTCGAGCTAATAATATGTAAAAAATGGTATATGTAAGTTTTTAGTAGTTATATAACACTTATAAAAGATATAGTAATAATTCACCTACTTAAGCCACCAATGTCAGATTGCAAATGGTAAAGTAGTCAGCATTTAAATATTTTTTTTTTGTTCCTTAAAAACATGGTGCTTTAATGTAATTTTTCTACTAAGAAAGATTTTAAAGTATCACATTCTTATACAATTTTTAAAAGTTATATACAATGCAGACACAAAAGTCAAAATTTTGGGAAAAAAAGAAGGAAAAAAATGAGAAAAATGTAAAAAAGAGGAAGTTAAATTATTAAAAATTAATGTTCTGATTTACTTAATGCAAAAACAAATGCCTAAATATGAAATATGGAAGTATCTATATAACTTTTTATCAATATAAACAACTACTCAAGTTTCCTAGTAAAAAAAATATTTAAAATAGATTCAAATCAGATGCTTCTTCAATGTGCCTAATTAAAATAATAAATAAATTCACCAACACAGTTGAACTTTATTATATTAAACTTTGAGGAACCATATTGTTTGTTGTACTTGAACCTTTAAGAAAAATGCTAGATCTCAGAAAATTATAACTTGTATAAGATTTACATAAGATTACATATTATCTTATACAAGATTTATAAAAATAGTATCTTTAATGATTTTAATTGACTAAAACCAAACAACTGAACGATTGAATATTAGAATGACTAAAAATGTAGACAAATGCAAAACTAGTTTTGTGGTTAGTTATTGCTTACTATTTTAGTACTGAATTAATTTATAATCTTCTACAGACATGATCCCAGTATCAAGATAGTTTAAGGAATTTCTTTGTCCAGTACAGCGAAAAACATTTTCTTTCCTTGAGTGGCTGGACAAGATGTTATTAATTTCATGCACTTTACTTTTAAATCTAGAAACATATATTTAAATCTGTTTTCATAACTGCAAAAAAAGTTTTATAAAATATGAATTAATAGAAACTTAGTAAATGACTGAAAGAAAGGATCCTTCTACCTCATTACTAAGATTCACTCTAAATGTATAAAATGGAGATTCGCCATTTATTGATAAATTAGCATTGTAAACAAAAGGAAAATCATGATATCAAAAATTTAATTTGTTATAAGGTGGTTTCTTAAAATAGGAATTTCAACAGTACATCAATAATTAAAAAGTTGTTTCAAATAGCAAAGCTTTAAAAATGCACTTCTAAACAGAACTTGAAAACTTTGTAACAGCAAAATTTGTTATTAACTAGTTTGTAAAATTCTATTAATTTTTCTTACATTGATTTATAATTAATGTTTAAAAAATACAGTATAATTTTTTTAAATGGAAAATTTCAAAAAAAATTTTATAATAGTAGCAAACCCAGAAGTTAAATATTACAGAAAAAAAGGAGGAAAAACAGAAAGTAAAGAACAATTTAAAAATATTTATTTGATTTACATAATGCAAAAACAAGTACCTTATGAAATATACCAGAAGCTAAATAATTTTTACTAATATAAACAATTACTCGAGTCTACTAATAAAAAAATGTTCAAAATGCGATTCAAATCAAAAGTTTCTCAAATATCCTTTTTTTTTTTTTTTTTTTTTTTTTTTTAAGTCTAATATAAATGCATATTTTAGATATCAAATTTTTAGAAGGCTTTTCTATAAACAAATTTTTAATTTTGTGACTGTAGAATTTCTGTACCTTAATAGTTTGTAAAGATACAATAATTATCATTAGATTTAATTTTAATCGATGTCTAGAAACACATGACACTGTATAAAACATATACACTGTATACAGCTATTTTTTTAAGTGGACGATTAAAAAAAATTTTTTTTAAATAGTAAAATTTCAGGACGATGATCGAATAGGACGAGTTTTCTTTCGGTATCTAAGCAAGTGGTTTCGAATTTTACTTTAGACTAACAGATTTATAACCATTTTGTTTCATTTAGTTTGGTCTGAGAGCGACAGAGTTTACTTCTATGTTACCCGAAGGCTAAAGACATCGGAATTTACTACTTAATTACTACATTCTGAACGGCTGCGAACAAAGCAGCGGGATTCAAACCCGTGGCTGCATCCTACCGATTCAGCTGTAGGGCTGACTTTTATCGGGATTGCCGTTAAAAGTAACGATTTTGTCATCAACTTCAATACACATGCGAAACTTAACAACAAAAAAAGTTGCGGATTTTTCAACAATAATTAACCTTACGGAATTTTGGATATGCACGAAAGCATATCCAAAATTCCGTAAGTTATTTGCAACAGTGTCATTTTCTCACACTGTCCATAGAACAAAAATTCAGTCAATAAGAGGAAGTATCGTTAGAAATAACTACAGGAGGGATTAAAATTTTAATACTGTTACCGCGATATTAAAAAAATATCGATATATAAAACAGTATTACGATTGGTCTACACGCACATGCTTTCGGGGGTTATGTATAAAGAAAGTACGTAGGTTGTTAAAACATACTTCTACCGAGAGCATCCTTACTATGATCGCAGTATTATTCCATTAAAAAATGCGCATTTTCCGGAACCGAAATCCAAAAAACGGTTGTTTTTCACCAAAAACTTACAATTACGGTTTAGCTGTACTATTATAAATAGAACCACACAAGTTCTATGTTTCATTTATACCGCGTCACACGGCTTTTTGACCTTGAAGCATGTGTTGCGAGAATCAACTGATAACGTTTCTCTCCTGCTCTTTGTGAGAATAAAATTGTGGATGCGGCAAAGGTAAAAAATGAGAAAAGGGAAGAAATCTTTCAGATTACCGTCAAAATTTAAATATATGTGAAACAAAACAAAGAAAAAAAATTGCTCCTTGTTTTATTTTTTTTTTAATTTTTGAAAAAATCTGTGTTTAACAATCTGTTTTTTGAATAAACCCACAAAAATTTTCGTAATAGAATCTTCCCTGAATGAGGAACTTGGTTCGTTATTTTTTGTAATTGGACCTTTAACAAATTTTGCTCCAAACTACATTTCCAAATCCGATGCACCTTCCCCCCCCCCCCGGCGTGCAGCAGCCACTTACGTGGTACTGATCAATATCAGTTTCTGGAAACTCGCTCAAGGTCAGTTGTTGTGGACGGAAGAGCACTCCCTCCTCATCTTCCCTACAGCTATTCTTTGATGATTAGCGTACATCACCTTCGACTGCTCACCAATCAATGTCAAAGCCCCCCTTCCCTTTTTTTTCCTTTAACGGGAAGTTACTATAAACTGTACGCTGGCGAAAGAAAACGAAAGATAACTAACAAACTCTGCTTATCGGGATCGTTGTTACATAAGATGGAAAAATGATTTTTGGAGCAAAAAAAAAAATTTTTTTTAGTTTTGGAGCAGTCTGGCGCAATTTACCTAAAATTGATAGTTTTGGAGCAGAATGGCGCAAAGATGTCGTTTTGGCGCAGCTGTTCCACCCCTGACGGAAATCAACAAAGTCATTAAAGAAAAGAATTTGATTTTGAAGGAGTACGAAGACTACAGAACAAACAGAAACAAATTGTAGCCTTTTTTTAAAAAAATGTAAAGATGCATGAAATAAAGTACTAATTTCTCTTTAGATAAGTTTAAAATTTCATTTACATAAGGAATATATGTCAGACTTGTTTATATTAGACATTATAGTAATTATCTTATAGTAAATAAAACCTTTCAGAGCGGCCAACCCCTCTAAGCGGTCAAATATTCTTGGTATGGAGGGGTGGTCGCTCAGAGAGGTTTCACTGTATATATATATATATATATATATATCAATGGTTTGCCATAAGTAGGAAAGGATGTAAAATACTTATTGGATTACGTTGATTCCTTGTTACAGCGATACCAGGTTTATTTTGACCAAAGTAAGGAACTTGATGTTGGTAATATCTAAAAATATTTTTCTGCTTTGATTTTTTATTATTTCCACGTTCAAATATGGATAACAAAGCTTTAGATCTCTCCACTTTTTTGGAGATTATTAAACTTTTTCCATTTGAAGAAGAATATGAATTATTTTTTGAATATCAAATTTTTCTTAACTGGATTTTTGATGCAATTGATCATTCTGGACAAAACAGAATGTTTTTTGAAATGAAAGCTATATTAGTGCAAGCTGTAAATGAATTCAAACCAGAGATTCCTAAATTTATCAATTTCTTAATACACATTATATCATAAGCTATTTTCAAATCATGGGGATCAACAATCGATAAATTTTTTTCCTATAGGCATAATGTAAATGATGGTGATAAAACTAGTATTGGGACAACTGATAAAGAATGTTTATTTTTTGCAACAGACACACAGATCAGTTTGAAAATTATTAAAAACTTCCCTTGCATTAATGTTTGGGCCAAATATGAGTCCCATTTTTATCATCTCAAAATATCTTCCATCAAAAGTAATTGACAGGACAGTCAATTCTATGTTAATGCCTTGGTTTTAATACAAATATTTTTCTAAATTTCAGGTAGCACTATTTTATTAAATATTTTTAGTGGTAAAGATGAAAATGTACCACAATAGGAATAATATTGTGGGAGAGTAAATATATCTCCTGCAGAACATTTTTAATTATCTGAAAGAACTGCTGTGGGGTTTATGAGAGTGAAGAATGTTGACTCATTTGTAAATAGAATCTATTAAATGTATTTCATTAAGACTGGAATGACTCCCCAGAACAATTTATCACTTCTGATTTGAGTTTCATCAACCGATTGGCTGGAGATATTTTGTTAGAGATTCTGATATTGGTTTCAGTAAAGTAGGATCTGACCTGTCGTAAACTGCAAACACTTGAGACAAAATTATAAAAATAAGGCCAAAGAATAAGTTGATCTTTAAAATGTGTAATAGCTTTTAGTATAAAATAAATTTAAAACAAGTTTAATAAAAATAATAATTTTGACTACAGATATGGAGAACTTTAAATAAAGTTTAAATTCAAATAACAATTACAGAATATCATTTTCAATAACTGAAATAATCCACAAATACTTATTGATACATGTTCCAGCAGCAATAGGAAATGTAGTAATATATATGAAGAATTAAAAGCATCTCTTAAAACAGAAATGTTGCTGAAAACTGAAAATAAATTGGTAAATGTAAGGTTATATCACTTCATTTTACATTTTTTATCTGCACATATTCTTTAAAAAGGTCACCAATGAAGGATGTTGACTCACTTGTAAATAGAATTAATTAATTGCACACTAGTAAATGTAAGACATTAGGACAATTTATTTAGCATCCCATACTGTACTGTATATCACTTACAACTCTTAGTTCTGCGAGTTACATAAAGAATTGTCAAATTCTGTAAACCTTTGGCTCTCATTTCCTGCTCATTGGAACAGATGCATTATATCCCATCTGCCTGGCGACCAACAGAAAAACGTGGGTTTTCAGCCATGTAGAAAAACATGGCATATTTAAAACACAACATTAACAGGAAAAAAAAAACAGATTAACTATTTAAAGCATTATTAAAATAAAATTAGCATAATTATCATTTTTTACGTTGTTTTGAAAATAAATAACAGATTAGTAATATTTATATGTGTCACCAGAATAAACACAATATATAGCATTTTAATAAGCACTAATATTATAAAAAATCTAACATGTGATGGGGGGTTCCCTCCTCAACCCCCCCCCTTGTAATAAAAGAAATGCAAAATAAATTTAATAACAAATGAAAATTGGAAAGGGTAGCACCACAAACATTCTTCAACACTTCTACCTCCCTTAAAAAAAAACTTTGAAATAATTCTTTTTTATCAAATACAAAATAAAACCCCTCAGATTTGGGATACTGTTGTTCTCACATACTTGGAACTTAGAATGAAATGCAAAACCCACCTCACACCTAAGAATTTTCTGATATTTTTAAACAATTTCTAAAATAGTAAGAACCAAAATAACTACACACGCCATAATTAAATTACTAAATCCCAGAAAATAAGAACAAAAAGAAAAATGTTCCAAACCAAAGCATCTTGTTTGCTTTAGAATATACTGATACTTTTTAACAATTTCAAAAATAGTAAGAACCTGTCATAACTAAATCCCAGAAAATCATAAAAAAAATACAACCTGACCTATGTGACTGTAAACCAAAAGAACAGTTAAGATGGCAATTTCTCGAATAGTGCCAGGTACTGACGTCAGAAATCATGTGCACCAGTGAGGTGCCATACCCCACGACCAAAGTCAGGACAAACGTACCAACCCACTCATCGCCCCATAAAATAGACAAAACATCGCCAAATTTGGTGACAAAAAAACACGCCGTCTACAATGCATCTGTATCCAGCAATTCAACATCATTTCTGTAATTCTGATTAACTGCAAACCATGGATTAACAACAACAGTAGAGAGTATTTCTATAGAATTATCTTTGGAGAACAGTCAAACTCTACATTCTCTCATTGCAGATACAATTTTCTAACCCAAAAGTGTATACACAAACATACAACCTCACAATGGAATCCAAATCAGCATTTTTTTAAAAAAACAGATCAATTTACTTAACTTAATGTCGTCAGTCTCAAAACAATAAAACCAAAATAAACTTATTCTGAATTGCTTTCTTTTCTTTGCTAATCTATTCATTATTACTGATAATCTGCATCATTTCTACTAGATTTGCAGTAGCTAAAACTATTTTTAGTCATAAGTTCATATTTAACTAAAGTTATAAATTTTAATATGAACAGATCAAATCCCATGCATTTAAAACTTTGAAATAATCTCCTCCATCTTTGGGAAGTTCAGAACAACCAGATTATCAATTTCATTAAATTATAAAAGAAATTATGGCAACTCTTGCAGTTTTGCTTTTTTACATTTGATTTATATTTAAATAATACATTCTATTATATCAATTAAAAATTATACATAAGATTCAATTGGCTCTATTTCTGACCCCTTATGTACCAAAATATTGTTGCTTCAGTTTCTTATTCATCTCTATTATATATATAAGACACATTTGCTGCCTTATAACTCCAGATCCAGACAACCAAATAACGGGAAACACGTACACAAAATTACATGGGGAAGGTTCTTAAACAGGTTTTGTTCCATCCCAACCTCACTCTGGCCTCCTCCAGACAAAAGTAGTCAAATTTAGAGAAAACTTTACTAAACAAAAACGGTAAGTAAACGCAATACTTCTTTGTTATATTTACTTTACTGCAAATACCGTAACAAATATCACATTCAGCAAAACTTCGAGGATCAGGATTGGCTTTCTCAGAGAGCGATTCTGACAAGCAGAAATGATGGGGTTGAGAAGCTCAATGTCAGCTTCCAGGGCAAGAATATCCCTACAAGTCTTGCATCCGTCTGTCCGTTAAGACTGCATCCTTAACGATGACGAAGCATCCAGACTCCCGATTTGCAAGCCCACAACTTGATTCTGAAAGTGGGTGCTCCAATAATGCTGATCCCAAATATGGATGCACCCAGGTCGTGCAATGGCATTAAGTTTTATTGTGAAAAGTCACTCATAGAATGTGGTAAGGGTGAGGATGTCTTCATTTCAAAAATACCTGTATCATTCCCTCAGATAATGCAAGCGAATAAAGTTCCCTTTGAAACTGTGCTTTGCCAAGTCTCTTGGGATTGCTGGTATAGACTCTGCTTCTCTCGTGGGCAGCTGGATGTGGCCTGCTCCAGAGTGGGCAAAGAGGAACACACTCCAAATGGAACTGCCAAAAATGTTGTCTATCCCATTGCTTTAAGATAAATGTACCCTTTTATTGCATGCAAATAAACAGTTTTGTACGCTTCTACAGAAAATCTTATTTTATATCAGGGCAAAGCCAGGTACTTGCTAGTAGAATATATATTAGAAACCCCTTTACCATTCAATACCTTATTTGTATTGTAAGATTCAATAAGAATTTGATAAATTTGAGTAGGTCAAAGCTTTGATATCCTTCCAGAAAATGATAAGTGAAAAAGATTGTATGCTCCTATAAATTACACAAGTAAACATAAAATATTAAAACAATATCTAACATGATGATTTTAAAAAATAAATAAGATATTTCATTGTTTGTTTTACAAATGTAATTCTTCTTTTGAAAACATGGATGTACAGAACCAACCACAGTTACTACTGAAGTAAAACTACAGTGCTTGCTACATTCAAAATGAATGTTTAAAGCTTGAAATCTTTATAAATAATTGATTAAATAACACTTGAAAGTAGTCTAGAGATATTTAAAATTATTTTTAAATGAAGGAAACATTTTAAGCAGATTGCATTCTATTACTGATCTAAACACATAATTTTTCTTTGAGAATTTAAAGTACAATATTATAAATTATGAGAACAGAACTATGGTAATTTTTTTCACAGCTACAAACAGAATGTATTAAAACTCAAATTCCTAAGTTTAAAAGAAAAATTTTTTCTTGATAACTTGGTTTACCTGCTAACACTGTACATAAAACAGTCTTTGTATAAAAATGTGATTAAAAACAGAAGCCACAAACTACAGTGTAATAGTTGAATTTCACGAATAAGAACTTATAACAGAGACATACAGAACTAGCTCTGAAGTCCGAGGAAGGATTTTGTGAGAGCAGTACGGCCAAAAGTGGAAAATCGCTTTGCTTTCCCCCTCTCTGAACATTTCAGCCTTTGTTACCTTCCTCTAAATGTGGTGATTGAAGGACCTCCAGCACCCGAGGCGTTGGTGAAGGACAGATAAAATGACTCATTTTGAAGACGTGTTTGTAAACTTTTCTTCTCAGCTACTAACTTTTCAAAATGCATTGAATAAAAAAATAAACAGACACACTGGGGAAATAAATTACATATTTCAGTGTATAATGATCAATGAGTATTCAGAATTTTACTAGATATAATTTCGAAATAAAGCTTTTATTTCTAAAAAAAGTCTGTTTTATCTATAGACTTTTTTAAAAAACCTATTTTTAACTTATTTTTTATAGAAAAATGTAGAAAGCACCCAATTTTTCAAAGCGTAAGATGAAACATCTTCATTTAGCGTTAAAATAATGCTACAAGTTCTATTCTTTATTTTCCATTTGTTTACTTAAACAGTCAAACTGAAGATTAAAATAACTAGATAATTAATATTTCCACATATTGATAAAATTCTTTTGTTGTATAAACTTAAACGGAGTTTATACAACTCCGTTTCATTTTAACATCAAATATCCAAATATTTTACAATGCTTTCAGCTTCCTTATAATGACAGATCAGGTACACCGGTACCTTACGGTAAAATAAATACTGTTTCGAATTCCTATGAGGGAATGTATATTTTATCCATTCTGACTCCATTTTCAGCTGATTTTCACCCATTTCAATCAATCTAACATATTAAAAATTGATTATAGTGCTCATGATAAAAACCAAGTTAATCCTCTGAATATAGTTTACCAATAAAATTAATGTTTCACATTACTGTAATATATTTATTCTTATTTTTGTGCAAAATATCATACCAGGTCCGTAGCTAAGGTGGGGAGGGGGATTGTCTTTCCTCCAGTAATTAAGGAGTTAAGTCTATTGAACTTTAGAATTCAAAAAATACATATTCAAACATAATATTTTGAGTATTGCATAGTATATCAAAATTTTGTTTTTAAATAAAAATTATCAAGCTTTCACGTTCCTAATTTTTAATATTTTATTATTTTTGTTCTAAATTTGTTTTATACATCTTCTATTATTGAAACATGTAAACCAAGATTGTGCAAGGACTTTATATATATATATATATATATATTAAATTTTCAATAATTTTTTTAATAATTATTAAGTATTAATATTTAATTTCATTGAAATTTTAGTATATTTTAAGATTTTAGTTAAAAAGAATAATGAGATTCGGCTGGGGGGATTCAAACAAAGCTCAGTTGGGAATTCTCTTTGAGCCCAACCTCCTCCCCTTCAAAACTAACTCCTAGCTACGGCTCTGCAACATTTTAAATTATTTATCAATTTGTGTCGCTTTATACAATTTATTTTATTACATTGAGGTTTTTTTTATGATTTCAAGAATTAAATTGTTTTTTAAAAGGTTTTTTTTTTTTTTTTTTTTAAACATTGGGTTAGTTTAAATTTTTGTTGTGCACTTATGTAAAACACATTTTGCAGATAGTGCATTCCCATGTGCTCTCAACTTGACCACCAGAAAAAGTTTTAGATAAACTTTTTCTACACGACACATATGTGCGCTTTGGTTCATTTATTTTTTATCTCTTATATTAGTGATATGGAATATCTATGATTTCAAATAATGTTCGTTTTCTTTTCTGAAAATTTACTTCAATTATCTTTAGTTTAAAATCAAATAATTGAAGACTTTGTTTAGGTTGGGAATAATTGGATGTTAAATAAATAATATGAGCATTGTTGAGAGCAGGAAATCAAACAAATACATACAAGAAATGCATCAATTTTTCTTGAGTCCAAACTTTCCTATATTTACTCATTTTAAAATTATATACTATTTTTCAACTACACTAAAAAATTCAACTTCTTTCAAGAAACTAAGTAAAAATCCAACACCAATGACAGCTCAGTAGAATGTGTGTGAGTTTCTGTTATGGGCCACCGAATCAACGTCAAGTGTGCAGAATGACCCCCCATCCTTCCATGAGGGGCAGCTGTGGACTCCAGATGGTTAATTTTCCACTTTTACTTTTTGTTTAGATTTAGCAAATGTATATGACAAAAAATTATCACCACTTACACCTACTACAGATTTTTATTATAATAGGGAAACTAAGACGTTTCTTTTACCCAAATCCAAATATGGAATTGCATAATTATGAAATTTACCACTTTCTCTATGGTATGGTGAACAATATAATCAAGCAATACTATATTTTATTATGATATAATGTTTAGAATTATAATAGAAACTGTCATAAAAATAACTTGCATAACAATGAAAAGTCATACCAAAATACAAAAAAGTATGCAAATTGAACTATAAAATTTCAATTGAAAATTATCATTATGTGCTTGATAAATAAAGACACTTAAAAAATTGCTTTCAATAATAAAATAAAAATTAAAAGCTATCATAATTTTATTATACTCCTTTTGTAATGTAAACAAGCAAAATATAATGGGTTAATTTTTGGTAACTGAGAACTATTGACTGTAAACATAAAAATTCCTTTTTCTCTAGTCATTTATTTCGAAAGGTCTTTTATGAATAAACTTTACATAATTGTAACACCGTAAATTATTTATTGTGACAAATTTAATTTTAAATTTCTTACTAAGGTTAAAAAGAGGTGAAAATCTGAAAAATAAAATGTGATAGTTAAGAAGAATAAGAAAATTTATATTTAGCCAAAAACTGAGATGAAGTTTTTGTGATTCAGTGAACTTTAGAAATCTTGAAAAAGGGGGGGAAAACCATGATTATTTCGTGTAATTTTCCTATATAAATTTACATAAACACAACGCACACATACATCTATATACATTTATATAAGTCTGCAGCTGAAATATATACGTGTAAAAATATATTGACACAAGATTTGTTATTAGATAACTTTAAGATATATTAAAATTTCAGACGAAGAAATTTTCTTTTAAAATGTACCTAATGATATCATCTCTTAAGCAAAATTCTAGCCTATCTTCGTGGCTCTTCAACTTGGAAAATCGAAGCAAAGCTTTTGATTTTCTAGTACGATTTGTAATGTCATCGAGTACATCTTGCCAGCATGTGT